>JABCKT010006950.1:0-12237 GCA_018858115.1 Tephrocybe rancida | reverse complement strand
ATTACCAACGGGGCCCGTATATTGATCACGATGCCGTTTGACATAGGCTCCGCTGCGTTCGACTTGGTTTCAGACCTACTAAACAGAGTAGAGCTATTTCTATTTATTCTCCTCATCATCGCTGCTGTTTGAGGCTCTTTTTATTTGATGCCCGCTCCGTTTGCTTACAACATCAGTGACGGCGTCCCTTCCTACAGTAGTTCTTGATACCCGGTTTGTTATTGATAACTTATTTTTGAACAAGTTATTGTTGATCTGAGGTCGAAAACAATAGCTCGAATGAAATATGTACTAGCGAGGTGTCAAAAAAAGGGAAGATGCAACTAGTAAAGCGTTGGGATTGTAGTCAGAAGGGGAAGTGGTAAACTTAAACTTCTGTGGCCTTTCTTCTTCCAAATTTAAGCCGCCACATTACAATTTGTCGTGTGTAGGTTTGTCAGGCCAGCTAGAAGTGTATTCATCGATGTCGAAGATAGTCCACAGGACAACATGACCGTCGTTGGAGACGACAATCGAACTCTGGCCCATACGTAGTCTTCAGTCTATCACGCGGATGTCAACTTCCAAGTCGACAAATAGAGACATCGTCGTTCTTACATATGCCCAGTTGAGTGGATTTCCAACAGGGTCCGGTGTAATGAATGGCATTCCTAGGATATGGTCTTCCCCATAGGACAACACGACCTCGGGTAATGGCCGGAAATACTCCAATCTCGAAGGTGATGATATACAACTGGGTGATGTCAAGCCAACTTAAGGAATAGAAGGGAAATAAAGTCAGCATACGGTTCAGCACCACACCGCACGACAAGCATAGCCGAAGTCTACCAGCCCGATACCGAACTGTTCTTACCTTGATGGCCAAGCCATTTGTCCATGATTCGGACAGAGGTTGTACGCCCGCGATCGGACCAACGTAATGTGATCCACCGAAGTCATTCCAGCTCAACATCTGTGCGATCTCCATGATGTCGTGGTTCTTGACAATCAGATCCCATCTTGCAACGAAATGCCAATCATCACAGCGGTAGAAGAAGAAATTCTTGTACACTTCGGGCCCATAATGCTGATGGAAAACGTAAGAACGGTCAGATGTAAGTAGAAGTGGAATTGCAACAATATTACAAACAGTAAAAAAACCAAGGGGAGACACCCGCCATGTAGGTTCGCACGTCGAGCCTGAGTTGTCGATGTACTCTTTATCAGGAACGAAGCTGGTAGTGGTATTGCTTGAAGGTCAAGCCGAATTCCACTGGAATGCATCATCCATGACTTTCGCACTACTGAACGCCTCCGGGTCAGCAAAAGAGCACGGCGTAAAGTGTACGTCCGGCAGTTGATGGTCCCTTTTGAGAACATACTTCCACTTATTCTGCAGGCTACTTTGTCCAAACGTGCACCTCTCGCCAGCGAATGTCGAAACAAACGGACGACCAGATCCTGGAGGGTACATCAGCTGATTAAGTGAAAAGATATTGGTGGAGATTGGTGGCGTGTGTAACCGTCGTGCACGGAAGCGACGACATATTGAATGGGAGGAAGAGCTTGAAATCGGTGTTACTATTATGAGCAGCAAGGTACGCATCAGCCACACGCTCAGGCTGTCAAGAGTCCACACCGATGTTGAGAGCAAATCCATCTATCCCTTCCAAGAGGCTAGGCAGATGTCCAAAGTGCACGGTAAGCCAGAGGAGCGAGGGTGGAGGGAACATACAGCCACTCGGTACGGATAGGTCTTCCTAACCATGAAGCAACGACTAGTTTCCCGGGGGAAAGCAAAGATAAAGGTCTGAGGCTTCCAAATGGTGTTCGCGCATTGCCATCATCCGCTAAAGCGGAGCCTTGGAACGAGAGGAAGAGTGTAAGGAAAAGATGTGGGATAATTTTTAATATAACTGGCGGGAACAATGTGCACCGGTGACGAATGGAATGTGTCGCATGAATTTTGGGGCTGAGCATAGCTAGTGCGTTACTTCGAATGTCTCGTACAGGACTCCAAGACGCGTCACGGTGTTGAAGGGCTTATAATTACATCATAATTGGTCAGAGCTACTTATAAGTGAGTTGATCGATTCGAAAACATTGCAGTAGACATTAGGGACCAACCATACCTGCATGTGAGGTATGAGGTCCGTCTTCGTAGCGGCTGGGTTTTGGGGCTCCATATCCATTATAATTATCAGGTGAGGACGACGACGCTTCTTCTGACTTTCACCGCCTGCGTCATCTTCCCTGCAGGCGCTCAGGGCCGCTAAGGCTCAGCGTCAAGTGCTTCTGTGTGGACACTAGATCAATCAAATCAATCTCCTGCAGACGATTGGCAGAGAGCGCTTTATTTTAGTGTGTGACGAAACATTGTCTCAAAATGACAGAGCCTCTGATGCGTCAGGGCTCTGTTAGGAAGAGCATTGTCGTGGCGTAAGGGCCAGAGATAGAACCACGCTGCCAGTGCCATCCTAGGTCACGTCTAAGTCCACAGCAAATCACCTTCGTATCCACCAACTCGAGCCTGTTCATGTTGAGGAATAAAAGGACTTATCTATCATGGATTATTCCAGTAGAGCCGACAAGTCAAATTCATGATTGGTTCGGAGAGGTAGAGATATATTAATGAAGGTGGACAAAATTCTGAACTTCAAGGTGGCAAGAACTAGCCATCAAAATTTTTTGACTTGTAATTGAAACTCCGTGCTTATACCGAGTCAGCAACGGTGACCACAACAGTGACTTGATCGCAACGACCAGGAGACGGCATAGGCAGCCGCAAATCATGAATCCCGCTCGTTTGGCGTGGCTCCTCCGAGTCGAGATGCAGTTGTGGAGCTCAACGGTCGACGCTCCATCGGTATCTTAGATATATCACGTCTCAAACTATGAATCTCGACGTTGACTTCCCCATCCACTGTTATCCCCCAAGGGCCTTGTCTCCGCAACCGTTCTGGTGCCGTGTTGACATCTGTCTGTTACCGAACCTCTGAACATCCTCAATCGGAATTCCAGTCAACTGCGATCATCCGCCGTGTGCCACGGAATGTGTGTTTTCACTTGTGGCATTCGTTAGCCAAATTACCGCTGGCTAGTTTGGCAATGGAAGCGACTCCTACGACAGATTTGTCATGATACTTGGGAGCCGTCGATATCTGTATTTTGGAGGCGGTGTTCTTAAGACACCAGGCATCAATATGCATGTTCATTTGAGTTATTTCTTTCATTCAAGCTTCCTTCTACAATATCTCAGCTTTGATTCCCAAATGAGGCCTCTTTTGACTTTGTGCCTGATCATGAGTACTCTTCAAGTATCTCAGGTCCGTCAGGCGGCCAGGCATCGAACGTTACTCGAACGCTCCTGTGCGTCAGCACGCTGAATTCCTCGTGTGCTGTGAGTCGTTTGTTCGGGCTTGACGGACGCTTACAATAGTCGACCCTTCCTAAGGTCAGCTGCATATCTTTTTGTGGTTACAGCACAGCCATAGACAGATTTTAGTCCACCGTGCCACAACGACTGCCAGTGTGAGCCTCGAGGTCGAAGGCAAATAGTACATTCCCACCACACCTATCTACCATATGTATGCATAAACCAGACGAATGACGAACGACCAAAGCTAGGGAGCCTGTCGAAGTGCTTGCCTGCCGACCTGCCGAGAACTAGCAGACGGGGACCAGAATTAGACTGCCGGTGTTCCTTCAAATAGCGAAGCCCCGCCCCGCCTGGCTCGATGCGAGTATCCCCACTACAGGTTACAATCCCCTCCCCTTCCCCCCACGTCCTCACACAGCTCCGCATCCCACCCCTATTTCTCCGGGCTTACAGCTCCCCAATCCCCCTCGTCTCACTTCCTCACCCAGCTTCATGTGTGGATTTCCTTCCACCTGTTTCCTCTCCCCCCGCAGGTTCTAACGCGACAGAGAAAGGGTATGGCTGGGAATAGGGGTGGCGGGGCGTGCGGAGTAGCAAGGATGATCCAATTCGACGTGACGGCACATCCCTTGTCTATGACCGAGGGCGGCAGGTGGGTATGCATTGTCGAATCTCGAGGTAGGAGCGTAGGATAACTTTAATGACTTTGTATGGGTGCCATGATGAAAGGAAGCGTAGGCCTCGCGGACCGAATTGCGGGTGGGGGCATGTATCCTGTAGGGTAGAGAGTGTAACAAGATCGAATGTTATGCTCCGAATCCATCATCATTATCTCTCAACCATCTCGAGCCGATGACGGGCAGGCACGGTCGAGCTAAGATATCCTGTAGCGGTGGGAGGACCTGAATGTCCAGAAGCCGGCGGGAGGAGCTTTCAAATGGCCAGGGTAGCGCTTTTGTTTGCTCCCCGTGACACGGGGAGCGCTTGAAATGGGGCCAAAGAAATGCGAGAGGGTTTGAGGGGCAGGAGTGGAAATTCGAGAACGATAGAGAACCGCTGACTTTTCGCTCGACAACACCAGCTGAAGCTGAGGGGAGATGCAGAGGTAAACTCCACGGGCTGAGTCTGCTCGTATCGGAGGACGGAGGAGTTCAACATGACAGGCAGGGAGTGTCGACTAAGTTCGCGGCTGCGGGTTGCATACGGGATAGATCAAGGATTCTGGGGAAGGGTAGTTAGCAGCTAGCTTCACTGAGTATGACTGATCAAGGACAAGGGACGTACATGATCAACAATGTCAGAGTTCCGTATTCTTTTTATTTTATTTTAGATTCAACGGGACTGGGCAAGTTGGTAGCTGTAGGAAGAAGACATAGGCTTGGCCGGAGCATACGTAATAACCTGAACAAACCAGAATAGAACGGTTATGGGCGTCTTTTGAGCGCCTTCCTCATTCGAATTCTGGGACAACATCATGGCTGTGCTTGATCATACTATACTGAATCAGCGGCTCTCAGTGCTCAACGCGCAGCTCCCATTTGCCCCGTCCACCTAGCAATATTCCATGAGTTTTGGCAGTCATCGAGATTAATGGCGGCACTTTCACCAACGTCGCACGGGACAACTATAACACCAAGCATTTGATAGCACAGCAAAGGGATATCACCCGAGGTCTGTCGTTGTTCATTGAACATTTCCTACAGCATTTTATCTCTTTGAAGCAGTACCAGATTCACTCATCAATACTATTGACGCCGCCGCCAGTAGCGAATGCCGCACTCGGGCAACACAGCTCACCGAATCAAATCCTATCAATGCCGAAGGTGCTGCAGTGAATAACATTGCGAGGGACAATTACAACGTCAAGAATCTTTCGCTGAGCTACAGAGACAGCGGCACATCTAGTGAGTGGACACTCTCGACAGCCCTGCCACTTACATAGCTGATATATCAACAAAGCTCTGAGCGCCCTTCTAAACGCAACATCGCCTAGTGCTGCATTCAACTCGCGCGAACGCCATCCACCGCCCAAATGTCACCCTGGCACGCGCCAGGCCATACTCAATGAAACCACAGCTTGGGTTGACCTGGGACTAGGAGGGGCCCATCCTTTTCGCGGGAGCGGCACCCGGACCTGTAGCCCCTCATCCGCCGCAATCTCGCCGGCAAGGGCGAGGTCAAGCAGGCGTGCCAGTTCGTCTCCTGCTCCGACGCACACGCGCATTAGCGCTATCCTACGCCGACAAGGCAAGGAAGGCACTCTACCTCCTCACAGCGACTACAAAGTTGCACCAGATCCCCTTGTGGACTCTGGTCACAAGGAAATGGTAGCACAAGCATGAACACAAAAGCTCCGGCGATGGACAGAGTATATACACATTGATTAGACGACTGCGTGAACCTTCTTGTTACTTTTTATCCTAATTCTATTAGACACCCCCGTCCTCTGCTTGATATACGAATACTGACACTGTAGCGACAGACCCGCCCTTTCCGTAGTCGGATAGAACATTGGCCATCCTCCGGGTGTGAACTTTGTAACACCAATCCCCCGCCCTGTCCAGTAGCAGATATAGGCAAGTCATAGAGCCAATTACAACCTGCCAGTGTGGAGTCGTTTTCTCTGCGCAGAAGGTCGATATGTATGCTGCTCATCCCAGGTGAACTCGGAGGACAATAATACCCGTATCGGGATCTTGAAGAGATAAATCAGACCGAACTCATCCCTAGTCGATTCCTAGTACGTCCCGTGCCCCCCTGGTACAGATGTCGGAGGACCCAGAAGTGCTGATGATCTTCCCTTATCAATCTTCACATGGAATACATATGCCCCGAGAACAAATCCAACGTCGGTGGCGGCGGCAGCAGCGCCCAATCCAGCGCCCCCAGCGCCTTTCTCGCCTCATCCTCACTCGCAAAGAACCACATACCCCTCCCAATGACCACCTTCAACTTCAATGCGCACGCCGGGTCCCGCAGCGCCCGCGCGAGCCCAAGAAGGATATTCATGATGCTCCGCGGGACGCGGCTTCCGCCATGTGGGTCCAGCGCTCTGAGCGCTCCGTTGAGGCACAACACGAGGCACGCCTGTGTCGCACGCGCGACGGGCTGCTCGAGGTCGCGCTTGATGAAGAGCCGGCGGAGCGTTTTGAGGGCCTCGTAGGGGAAAGGTTATAGAGGCCCGCCGAGGAAGGACGAGGCGTTATCTCCGAGGAGGGAAAAGCCTGATTGGTTTAGGTGTGTACAGAGGGAGTGGAAGAAGGATAGGGCCTGTGTGGTGAGGGAGAGCGCATCGGGCGTGGGCTGGGTATGCGAGATATGCTCGAGGAGAGTGGAGATACGGATGTAGGTCGTTGAGATTAGGACGAAGGCCTCGGGGGTTGCTATTGCCCAGTGGCCTGAGGCGAGGAACATCTCAAGTGCAGTTAGGTTGTGCCGGATGACGCGGATGACGCGTAGTGGGCCACTGAACTTCAGGTGTGCTGCAGACGCAACATTCTCGTTCACCTTCTCTTGGAAATTGTATACGAACACTTTCTTCCCCTGACACTCGGTGAAATCGTTCAGCAGGATCTCCTGGTTCATAGCTTGTTCCATGCACGTGTCAAGAAGCCCCGTGCAATAGCAGTCGATGCCGACATCCCAATGTCAGAGATGGCCGGTATCTCTGATCTGACCGTCTCGATATCCTGAAGCGTGAACTCATTGAAGCGGCGCTGCTCGTTCGATTGGACTGGCGTCGGGGTCTCCCTTGAATCCGTGTGTACTGCTATCATACTGAGGGACCAGATAGCGGCCATGCACGTCGCTGCACGCCTCTGACACGCAGCGGGGTCTAGAACGCCGCCAGTGTACGAGATGAGGAGCCGAGGGATGCGGTGGCCCAACCTCGTGGTACAGCAACTGATGGAGGAGCTTCACACTATAATCGCGTCCAGAAATAGCACGCGGTATAACCTCCAGGAACGCCTCGAACTCTGCCTCGTGCCGCAAATTCCTTAGAGTCCACGTCATCGCACTCAAATCTCGTTGGTCTCGCTCAGACGATATTTGCGTCGCCTCGATCTTCCGTGCTGCAGACATGCTGCCGGACACAATAACGGTAGTGCCCTCCACGTCATGGTGCCGCAGCACACGGAGGAACTTCATGATTTTCCACCATAGGCTGGACAGCGGCGTGTGAGTCGCGCCGGAAGATAGGTAAAATGGTCGCGAGGGCGTAGAGCAGGACACATATAACGAGCATGTCAAGCGTGAGGTAGCTGATTGCGGTGTTCACAGAGCGCAGGAGCTCGACGAGGCCCACGAAGAAGAGGACAGGAGTCGTGTAGCAGCATGGGGATTGTCTCGACCAGCGCGGCCATCTTGAACTTTACGAGCCCGTGATACAAGTACGCGGAGATGCGAGCGCGTTCGTGCGGGGTGTGTCGGCTCTCGGTGGCTTGGAAGTAGTTGCGGACCCACAGCTCGACGAGTGTTGCAGAGAGGGCACACGCGAGGCTGAAGCCTAGACTGAGAAACCAAAAGGTGTTGCACACTAGGGCGGAGTTTGAGGGTACAAACGCGTCGGGGGAAGGGACATTTGAGAAGAATGGTACACCGCTCGTGTATAATGGCGTGGAAATGTTTGACATGACTGCAAGCTGCAGAGATACCTGTGTAAGGAGCGCGTTCGTCGCGTCGGATGGGTTAGTGGTTAGAGTCTTGCAGCTCTCTATGATGAAGGTAGTGACACTCGCAGAGAATAGGTCAGCCTATTCATGAAAATTAGATGCTGCTAGTTGGGCAAATAACAGACTGCATACGAATATGAGGAGTGCGTCCATACCGCCTTTCCAACTTCGTGCAAGGTTTCTGTCTAGTATCTCTGCCTGCGAAAGGTACGAGGTCCATATCTGCGTCGGGAGGTCATCGTGTGCGAAGGGTTCATTGACTACATAATTATGTTTGAGTTAGCTGTCATGTCCGATCTTTCAGCGGGTAGTACAACTCACAAGAGCCCTTTTCGTCAGTCATGTTCGCGCTGTGACCAGCGCAGGAAACCCAGTACAATTAGCACCGAGGGTGGTGGTAGAGGAAAATAGCAACTTTGTTGTCCATTAGCTACGAAAGGAAGGCCAAACGATTCCCAGAGAAAGTAGCGTTTGATGCAAGGTTATGTTACGCCAAAAGCACGTTGATATGAACCCTTTGCGCAGCATAGGCGAGTTAAGGAAATACTCATTTGCTCAGGAAGTGTAGAAATATGTCAAAGGATTTGCCATTGCCCGCTGGAGAGTTTGTTGGTCGCAGATGCTTTGTAAATAATGCAGAAGTCATCATCAAATCATGATCAGTCCAAGGTGCGCTTGTTTTGTTCCTGCATGAGTCATGTCAGTGCAATTGATTGATTTTCCTCCTGCCCGTCAAAGTCATAGTTCAATGCTGTGACCTGCTTTCTTAAACTGGGGGAACACTCACGAGCTTTAACGTCGAAGTCAACGGCGGAATTCTCACCAGTATTGCGGGGATCATTGTGTGGTTAATTCTGAGACGGAGCTTATCTCATGCCAGCAGCTGCATCTGCTGAGAACCACACACAGAGCATTAATCTCAACAAGTCAAAGGATGTCCATTCTCACGGCGCCACTCAGGTCACCAATGTCATGGGGGATAATTACATCGTGAAGAACCTTTCTCTGAACTATGCAGTGGCATATCGAGTGAGTGGCCGGCCTCGTTGATTGACGTTTCAACACATTGACACCTGAATGCCTTGGAAGATTTGAATGCACTCCTGAGCGCAACATCACCCAGTGCGGCCTTCAACTCGCGCGACGCCGATCCCCTACAAAAGCCCGACAATTTATCGACCCATCGGCCACTTCCGGCTGACGAGCAGCACATGTGCATACACTAGCTCAACCCAGCTCACGTTCGAACAAGACGAGTCTCGATCGAGTGCATGACCCCAGCCCAGCCCACCCCGCACTTAATGCTCCCGACTTCCACAGCTGCCATGCAGTCCTTGCCTCGCCACCCTACTCCGTGTTCCCGCTCGCTCGCTCACCTCTGTCGTTCGGCCACTCCAATCGTGTGAGAGCCTGCGCTCAGCAGCAGAAGCAGAAAGCGGATCAGGTAGTACGACAACACTCCGCTGTTCGAAAAGTCCTCAATGCGACACCATAGGGCGGTCAATGCAGACGGTGAGGTGGGTTGTGTAGGGAGTAGGGAATTACGGGTTCAGTGGCCGCCGAAGAAGGAAATGTGCAGCGAATATCATTTGATTTGAAGAGGATGATGTGGCTAGCCCTCCACGCCTGCGTACTGGGAAGGAGAAAGGAGAAAGGATGCAGGGGTAAGGTCGATGAAGGCAGTAGAGGAAGAATGGGATGTACTTTCATGGCGGTGTTGAGGATGGGGATATCCAAGATGATATGGATCAAGACGTCGTTCAAAGCCGGATTTCATCTGGAGGGGAGGGGAGGGGAGTTTTGACCAAGGCTCCACGACATTAACGTCTCACATCGAGGTTGGGCCTGTAGTTGCGCGGCCATGTTGCTCGAATAGAGCAATCCCTCGTACTCGATATTGTTCGATGGCCCATCTCATCTGCAATTTTATCAGTCGTATCCCCGCTCTCGTACACGCATCACACTTCTCTCTGAGGTCATCATCCCTGACCCGATCTCCTTCTACCACTCGCCCCCACTGTCTCCCTGATCAACCGAGAGACTCGGGCCGCAGGTCCGAGCGCACCTTTAGAGAGAGGGCATACCGGAAATGTGGGGTACTTGTGGGAAGGGAAGGCCGATGCATGAAAAAGTAGGGCAGTTCGGCAACCCCTACATGCGATGGAACAGAACTCCATATCCGAGGGCGATGAATGGGGGGCCGGTTTCGAGTCTGCTTGATGTGGATGAGTTTACACGAGTGCTACGATGAGGAGAGGGGAGCGTATAGTCTTGAGGCCAGGAGCAAGTTGGATCCCGTAGGGAAAGGAGTGTTACAATGTCGTACGTCACGTTCTGCATCTACCATCTTCGGCATGGCATTATTGACGGTGGCTAATCGTGCCAGGATAACCTTATAGCGTGCAACAATGAGGGGAGATGGAAGGGAGGCGGCATAGGCCGCAAATCATAAATCCCTCTCGTTTAGCGCGGCTCCTCCGAGTCGAGATGCAGTTGTGGAGCTCAGCAATCAGCACTCCATCGATATCTTGGGTATGTCGCGTCTCAAACTGTGAACCTCGGCGTTGACTTCCCCATCCGCTGTTATCCCACAAGGGCCTTGTCTCCACAACCGTTCTGGTGCCCATATCGACATCTGTCTGTTACGGAACCTCTGACCATATCCTCAATCAGAATTCCACAACTGCGATCATCCGCCGTGTGCCACGGAATGAGTGCTTTCACTTGTGGCATTCGTTCGCCAAATTGACGCTGGCTGGTTTGGGGATGGAGGCGGCACCTACGACAGATTTGCCATGATACTTGGGAGCCGTCGATACCTGTATTTGGGAGGCGGTGTTCTTGAAACAACACTAGCATCACTCATACACCAATGTTTATTTGAGCTCTCTTTCTTCCAAGCTTCCCCCCACAAAATTCTTTTTTGCTCTACAATATCTCAGCTTCAATTCCAAAATGAGGTCTAACTTTTGACTGTGTGCCTGAGTACTCTTCAAGTATCTCAGGCCTGTCAGGCGGCCAGGCATCGAACGCTCCTGTGCGTCAGCATGCTGAATTCCTATTGTGCTGTGAGCCGTTTGTTCGGGTTTGGCGGACACTTACAATAGTCAACCCTTCCTAAGGTCAGCTGTATATCTTTTTGTGGATACAGCACAGCCATAGACAGATTTTGTCCACGCCACAACGACTGCCAGTGTGAGCCTCGAGGCTCCTCGAGGTTGAAGGCGAATAGTACATTCCCACCCACACCAATCTACCACTTGTATGCATAATTTTCGAGTTCACAATACCGTTCCGGTGTCTTCGTCCACACAAGCCGGTCATGACGATTAGGACGGATGTTGACGATGTAAACGAGCATCGACTGCTGAGGGCACTTGGTAGCATCAAGTTGTCGCGAAGAATCGGGAAGGGTGCCAGTGACCGGCGAAAAATCTTTAAACTCCGAAGACTGATAACGTTTCGACAATTTAGCTGATCGTGAGTGGCAGGCCAGAAGCAACCCTATTCTAAGCACAACTGAACAAGAATCCCCAAGCTAACTGTTTCCATATGGTAACAGCAAGTGCCATGTCTTCTCGCTGTTAGCTTGTCATTCCGCCCATCATGATGTAAACTTCATGCAGTCGTTTATTAGAGGGCAACAGCTTGTTGCAGTAGGCTTCGCTAAGAAAATGGCGTCCACTTCCGGGATAACGGTTGCTGACCTCAAAGGTGCCGCTCTCCCTCGACCCTGTAATAATTACGACTAACAACACGAAGTTCTCGGTTTGGCTGGTCCGATCATAGCTGCTGTGGCCACTCTAATACGCCTTTTCGAACGCATTCGTCTGAAGCGATTTGGAATCGACGATGCATGGGCCGCCTTTTCACTCAACATACTCATCGTACAAACAGTTGCTCTATTTATCCACCTTGGCGACCCGAGTATGTGATCGACTTCTGGCACTTCTAGCCAACCTGACCCTGTTTGCCTAGCACTCTTGTCGCACTCTACCAGGGTTGCGATGTATTACATTCTTTCCCAAGGATTTTACGGAATTATCTGGTATATCAAAAACTCAACGTTTTCCATTTCTGAGGCATGCGCCGCAGGACAGCCAGGATGTCAATCCTTTTTTCTGTCATTCGTATCACTCCCCAAGGCTCCGGGCTGATCAGAGTCCTCTATGGTCTCGCGATATCCTTCCTGGTCGTCTGGGCAGT
>JABCKT010006949.1:0-12275 GCA_018858115.1 Tephrocybe rancida | reverse complement strand
GATTTGGATGTTCCAGGGGACAGAATGATGGGGATCAAAGCTGGTAACACATTGAAAAGGTTGGCAGAGACCGGTTTCAACCAGATAAAGACTGGTTGAGGACTGGTCTTTACGAAAACTGGTTTAAACCAGTTGCAGTTGGTTTTTTCCAGTTTTTTTCGGTCCCAGTTCGGTTTTTTGACCATTCCTGAGAATAGGCAACTGGTCCGGTCGTCGGTTGCCTAGTTTGGAGGCCAAAAACCGGACCCGACTGGACTTTCAAACACTACTTGTTGGGGTCACTCATGGTCGCTATGATGTGTTGGGCTGGTAGTGGGCATGAGGCAGCAGCAGGGATGGTTGGGCAGCAGTTGGGGAAAGGAGTGATGGTGGTGGTGGGAGTGTAAACATGAAACAAACAAATTTGTTTGTTGATGGTGGCTGTGGTGGTCGCAAGGTAATGAGATCGAGTATAGTTGTATACACCATAATGGCCAGCTGGTGCAGTGGATAATTGTGCCAACTTGTTGCTTAGTCATTGCCTCCTGGAGGCTCTGCATTTGATTCTGCATTGTTTCAAATATATTTTATTAAAATATAATTGAAGGTGGCCCGAGTCCTAGGACTCCTAGGACTCCAATTGGACTCTGATCATCAGATTCTGATCAGAGTCCCAGCCCAATCTGATATTTCATTGGACTTTCCATGTCCAACATTGGACTAGGACTGGAAAAATTGTGGATTTCTCTTATATAGAGTCCGATCTAGTTGTCTGATCAGAGTCCTAGGAGTCCAACCAGACTCCAATCAGAATTGGTGGGGGAGAGTAAAGACCTCCTTGCTTTGATGGATGTCATCTAGGCGACCTAGAAATATCTACCCTGATCAAAGTGCACATCTAAATGGTCAGGTTGATGCTGGTTTTTGCCTTGATATCCCAAGATAATGGTATCTCATTTTCACCTGGGATACCTGATGGATTATGACACAGGCATGTGATTGATGTTTTGCAAATCTGTGGGACCACAAACAAAGATAAATACTGAGGTACTGAGGTATGGGCACCTGTGTGTGAGGGCTCGATCTATACTTTACTGAAGACAACACATAAGTATGAATATGGTATATACATGCAGGGTGTGTGGCATAACTATGGTCCAGGAAGTTCAGCCCCTTGCACATGTGGCTCATTGACAGAAGTGTTGAATGACATGATGGTGTCATGTATCACAACAATGGATAAGGGCCCATGTACAAGGAAGATTGTGATTGCTGGATACACCAACTAATGACCATGAGAAAGATGATATGTCACAGAAAAAATGATACATACCGAAATGTTGACATAGATAGAATATAAGACATTATAGGCTGTCTGAAGTGATTGGCTTGGGAATCCTATGCTGAGTCGTGCACTGTTCAGTGCCAGAAAGATGGCCTATAATGTGACATGATAAATAGCATCAAAGCCTATAGTAATCTTGCATCAAACATGCCTGAAGAACCATGTAGGATGCTCCTGAATCTACAAGAAGGACCAAAATGTGTCGCACTTTGAACATCCGCTGATACCGCTCGCCTAAGTTTGCCTTGATGGCCTTGATGTGTGTCCTGGCATTTGTTAATGGTCACTATCATCAGTAATGGTTTGCAACTATAAGAGATTAGAAACAGACCTCAGAACATATCCAATGAATCCTGTAGCAATCAAGTTTGTTGCTAATGTCAAGGCCAAGCCAGCTGTACCTATATTGCCTGCCATGGAAGCACGCAAAGAAGCAAGATAACGAGGGACAGTTGATGTCATAGACAGAGAACCCAATGCAAATGCTGGAGATGCATATCAGCATCAACCAGAACTAGATGTACAGGGAAATACCAAAACTCAAGATACACATGGAGATGGAGAGCCACTGTGCCCATTTCCGCTTCTGGAAGACAACCCAAGCTCGCCAGATAATGAAGGCATCATTGAATATTGGCTACAATTAAGATTTTAGATGTATAGTCAACCTTGGTTTTCACAGAACTCACCAGTAATGTCTCCACCCAGCTAGCTGTGATGTCCAATTTACTGAGTTTTAAATTGTATGACTGAGTGTGCTCTATCAGAGGCATGGTGCTATCTGTAAAGATGCCCCAAACTAGTGATATAATGTATATCCGGAGTGCTGTACGCACAGAGAGAGTGACAAAGCCAAAGAGACAGATAAGAATTGGGGTCCAAGAACCAGAGGTTTTGCGCTGATGCCTGAGACATGTGAATCAGGGAGATTAAACTTGCTATGTTTACAAATACATTGTGTTGTAGTTACGCACTTAACAGATCCATAGATGGCCATCATTGTCACAGGTGCAAGAATTCCTGGCAACAGAAGAAATTATCATGGGGAGTATCAAAGGCAATTAGGTACTTTGCCTACCGTAAGAAAATGACGAACATATTATGTCAACCGTGTCGTTCCTCAGGGCATTGCCAACCCTTGAGAGGAATGCCCTTTCTTCTGGGGTCATATTCCCTGGCGAAGCAAAGGCACAGGTGTCTGGCAATATGAAAATCAATAGAATGTTGGGACTGTTTGGGACTGTCATACAATAAAGTCGAGCTGCATACTTATATTTTAGCACCACATCAAGGACAGAACACGCCCCCACTGTGATGGTTACAGAATATGATGCTGGGATCAAGATGTGGCACCTATGTTACATGGGTTTGTGCTGTAACATGCCAAGTGCTGCGAAAAGAACCAATTTCATTTATGAATTTGGATAGCTATATCCCTGTGCATGAGTTGTGTACCAAACCAGGAGCTTAGCTCTGGAGGAAGGCGAAGCATCAGCGCTACTTGTTGTATTGCTTGTGATCGAATATTCTGGTATTGCTGATCGAGGTATGGCAATGACAAAATAGATGCTTTGTGCTTCTGAAACCAGGATCAAAGTCAGCTTAGAACAAAGAACCTGATGAACCGACTATACTTGTCGTGTCATCATGTTCGCCGGAGTTCTGTATGAACATCGGAGTCGTCAACTTCTTTAATTAATGACGAATTGAGTTTGGGGGTATGGAGCAGCAATACCGTCCTAAAGATTGCCACACATCAGATGAGCACCGGTTTTCCCCCATTCAAAGAACTCAATGCACTGCTGAAGTACGCTGTTATCGCTCCTTACACCAAGGTGAAGGTCAGTATGAAGCGAAGAAGCTGATGAGGCGACCTATTTTTACTTACCCTGTCATCACGTTCGCCAGTTTTGTACGACATTTGGACAATTAAAAAGAAGTCAGCGACCTTCTTTGGACGAGTTGAGGTTTAGTGGTAGTAGGAAGGAGATGCACAGACCGCAGTAGACATCACTCTTGATGGGCAGTGCTCTTCGTTATGAGATGCTGTTGCCGATGAAATCAGGTACTGTATAGATTTGGTGGGAGCGATCGACTAGGAGGGAGATGTAACACAGACCGCCATACACATCACTGTTGATAGGTACTCGATGGGTACTAGTATTTTTCGCTATGAGATGTTGTTCCCAATGAAGGTGGATGCTCTATAGCAGTAAGCTTAAGGCTGGTTGAATTTAGACCTTGTTCCGTTCTGAGAAGGGATCACATCTATACAAATGAATGCAAAGCGCAAGGCAATGGATTGAAGTGGCCAAGAAAGGCATAGCGGCATCGTAGCGTACAAAGTCGAAATCCCTCGATACTCGAAGCTAGCTCGAAGTCACGGCTCGTACATGAACTCGAGTATGTTGTTCGTGATCTTCAAGATCTGCCTAAAACGCGTCAGTTTTCCAAGTAGCCGGCATAGGGAGAGGAGACAGACGTGCGATCCAGCGACGGACAGGTAATAGACATGATGGTTGGTTTGTTGTGATGCGTATGCCACGAATAAGGTCGACTCCGTCCTTCACATTGCATGATTTCAGAGGCAATGGCTCCTTTTCACTTTCTAACGATAAGTAGAAACTCGTCATAGGGACTCATTGTCTTTCTGTGGGCAGGTCCCTCACCGAATAGCCAATAATACAGGCGAGACCGCAACGCTCCTTTCACGCTTGAACCACTTGACATGGAGCACAAATCACATCCGATGCGACTCGTACACCGTCCCGCCCAAGTTGGGTAGTCCCGTACGATCTGAGTTCGTCCCGGTATGAGTAGGATTGTCGAATGTCAAATCGCCAGACTCCAGTGCGATAGAGTTTAGAAGTCTCGAGGTAAGCGCTGAGCTGTGGATATTACCACCCAACGCTCGATCCCACTTTCTTTGGAGGCCTACACAAAGCAAATCAAATGGGCGACGGAAACCCGGAGACACGATACATCCTGGATGCTAATCGGTGGAGCGACAAATAAGTGCTCGAGAAGGTAAGACTAAGTCAAACCCCCACAGTACTAGTATGAAGGGCTCATAATCACCACGACAACGCATCGAGGAGGCACCTGGAGCAGCCAGCGATGGTTGACGTCGGATTTGGAGATGGAGTGGACAATAGAGGAAGCACATAAGTGAGTGTGCACAGATACGAGGATCCAAAATGATGAAGGTGGCAATCGAGAAGCGCGGAACGTTCGATTCAGAGTTGGCAGAGCGGGGAGGTATTGGGTGGCGGGGCCTGGGGCGTCGAGAGATCCAAAAAAACAATACGAAGAGTGGGCATGGGAATCCGAGGAACGTCGACATGACATCCAGACAGCCTTGCAGCTCGCGCGATCGCTGTATGGTGGTGAGTGTTAGAAACATTCAAAGCCCAAGAACCTCGCATCAACAGCCAGCGCATCCTTCGACGATCTATCAAGCTGGCAGGTGTTCTAGCATTCGGCCGCCGACGCCATCAAAAATCTGCCTGGAGGACATTCCACCATGACCTAACGTCATCGGGACAAGCCCTGGCTATCTTTGCACTACGAATTCACATGGCTGGCCCCTCGTTCGACTCGAGCGCCAGTTACTGAGGTTCTTCTCACTGACCTATATCTATCTGAGGATGAACATCCCCGTAGCTTTAAAGCGGATATGTATTTCCTTATTCTCTGTCGTTCAGCTTGTCTCTTATGTGCGCTGGCCATTAATCACGAAAACGAGAACCCTCAGAAAACAGTTGGGACGGCAGACGTGGAAGAAGACTTGAGAGACAAGATTCAGGAATCAGGGCGAAGTTCTTTCGGGGGTTCACGCGTTCACGCCTCTACAAGTGTAGATATGTTTTAGAATTAGATAGAATGAGAAAAATCATTATAACAGACAAGTCTCTCAATCCTGCTCTCTGTTTGCCAGAAACATGTTGACCGGCCACCTATACTTGCCGTGTCATCATGCTCACCGCAATTCTGTACGAACATCGGAGTCGTCAACTTCTTTAATTAATGACGAGTTGAGTTTGGGAGTACGGAGCAACAATTCCGTCCTAAAGATTGCGACACATTAGATGAGCACCGGTTTTCTTTCATTCAGGGAACTCAATGCACTGCTGAAGTACGCCGTTATCGCTCCTGACACCAAGGTGAAGGTCAGTATGGAGCGAAGAAGCTGATGAATCGACCTATTTTTACTTACCGTATCATCATGTTTGCTAGTTCTGTACAACATCGGACAATTCGGAGTCAGCGAACTTCTTTGGTTAACGACGAGTGGAGTTTTGGTGGTATCGTGGTTGAGGTTTGGTGGTAGTAGGGGGAGATGGTACAGAGACCGCAGTAGACATCACTGTTGATGGGTGCTTCATTATGAGATGCTGTTGCCGACGAAGTCGGGTACTGTATAGATTTGGTGGGAGCGATTGATTAGGAAGGGGGTGTAACACAGACCGCTGTAGACATCACTGTTGCTGGGCAATCAATGAGCACCAGTGACTTCTTCGCTATCAGATGTTTTTGCCGCACAGCAGCAAGCCAAACCCAGACCCCACCCCGACCCCACCCAAGAAGCGATCACATCTCTACAAAAGAATGCCAAGCGCAAGGCAAGTGGAGTGAAGTGGTCATGACAGGCATAAGTAGCGGCATCGTAGCGTGCGAAATCTAAATCCCTCGATACTCGAAGCTAGCTGAAAGCCGCGGTTCGTGCATGAACTCGGGTGTGTCGTTCGCGACCTCAGGATCTGCCTAAAACGCGTCAGTTTTCCAAGTGGTTGACATAGGGAGGGGAGAGAGACGTACGATCCAGCGACGGAGAGGTAATAGACTTGATGATGATTGGTTTGTTGGGATGCATATGTATGCCACGAATAAGGTCGACTCCGTCGTTCACATTGCACAATTTCTGAGGTTAAGGCTCCTTTCACTCTCTAGCAGTGGAGATTCGTCAGTGAGATTCATTATATCTTTCAATGGCCATACTGATAGATCACATCCGATGCGGCTCGTACACCGCCCCGCCCAAGTAGTGTGGTCCCGTATGATCTGAGTTCGTCCCGGTAGGAGTAGGATCGTCGGATGTCAAATCGTCAGACTCCATTGCGATAGCGTTTAGAAGCCTCGAGGTGAGCACTGAGCCGTGGCTTGTACCACCCAACGCTCGATCCCACTTTCTCCGGAGGCCTACGCAAGTCAAGTCGAATGGGCGACGGAAGCCCGGGGACACGATACGTTCTAGATGCTGATCCGTGGAGCGACGGATAAGATAAGTGCGTAAAAAAGTAATAGTAAGTCGAGCTCACCCGCAGTACTAGCACGAAGGTATCAACAACACCACGACAACGCGTCGAGAAGGCACTCGGAGCCGCCAACGACCGATTCGGAGTTGGAGTGGATGATGCAGAGGAGGAGGCGCATGGTGTACCGAGGCGCGTAGTGCACAGATATGGGGATACAGAGAGATGAAAGTGGCAGTCGAGAAGTGCGGGACGTTCGACTCAGAGTTGACAGAGCGTGGAGGTATTGGGTGGAGGGGGCCGGGGCGTCGAGAAATCACAAACACACACGAAGGGTGGGTATGGGCGTCCGAGGGACGTCGACACGACATCCTTATAGCCTTGCAGATCGCGCGGTCGTTGTGCAGTCTGCTGGCGCAGATGAAGAGGAGTTGTATTGAAGAGCATCTCATTGCTAGAGAGGAGTCGGCGGTGGCAGCTACCTGCGCCGATGTAGCTATGGGGAGCACGACCATTGAGAAGTACACACACGACTCGGAGCTTCTTCGCTTCAAGTCTCATGGACGCCCAGGGCACCAGGAGCTGGGGGGTACGCGACCGCGCCCTAGTTGGGACATGGCTGGCCATTGCGGGGCTTTGCCCTTGTACACTTTATTCGGGGTCGTACGGGTCGTCGTTCATCAAGCCGTTCATCAAGTCAGCAAGTCGCAACCGTCGACTCGAGCCGAATTCGGCATCATCCCCTTTGATTTGTGTTCGCTGGGGCACGAGGGCTGGGTGTGAAGGGGAAAGAAGAGGATATTCGAGTAGAAGGTAGTGATCCAGAAGTCGGACGAAGACAGTATAACGTTTCAAACCAGAGTCGTCAGGGCGGCTTCAAGTTTTCGTGTTTGTTTTGTTTTTCTGAGGGAGGGATGAGGGTGCGCCGAGGTATCACAAAGACGAGGGGACATCCACCTTCACGATGACGATGTTCTAGGGAGATCTACGCGTTGAGAAAATGGGAGGAATCAGAGGGGCATGACGACCTGTGAGGCGGGCGCACACGCACTCTTAGGCACGCAAGCATTATGATACACCTCTTCTGTCGTTCATGGTCAAAGAAGGCCCAAGGGTGGTTTCAGCCGCTGGTACTGGCGTGAGTATGACTGGGGGCGGGGCGCAGAGGCATGTGGTGCAGAGTAGCCGGCGGCTTGGTTTACGGTAGCTGCATGGGACCGAGCGGAATGGACCAGAGGAGCGGGGGGGATTTACGACGGGCATGGGTGTGTTGACCCGCAGAGCTTACACGCGTCATGGGGAATTCAATTAGGAGGAGAAGCTGGGGGTATCGATTGAGGACGAGCTTTGTAATACGCTTGAGGACCTCAACTCCGATTGAGCTGGCGATTTGGGGCCATTGGAGTACGGAGCGGAGTTGCAGTTTGGGTTTAGGGCGGGCGCACGGTTTGGTTAGCGTGCAGGGAGGAGGTGAGGGTGTGGTGGTGGTGAGGGTAGAAGGTGGTGGTTTAGACTTTTCGCTGTTGATGCACCTTCTTTATGCGCGACGGTGTAAGAGTATCTGCGCTCTAGCGCTTAGCGGTTGCTGCGATCTTTTCCTCCTCCGAGTCCCGTGTTGCGAGCCTGGAATGAATCAATGACGGGACAAGTAAGTATTGCGGTACGCGACGAGTGCAGGTTATACTCACTTGTAGCATGAAGCAGGAGAACGCGTCGAGGAAACACCCGGAACCGCCAACGATCATCATTTGCGTCCGGTCCGGAGTTGTGAGGGTGGCTATGGAAGACGCAGAGGATACGTCGAGGAGCATTTTGTAGCGGGGCGCGGAGCGTACCTGACGCGTCGAGGAATCACAAACGCGAAGGGCGGGCAAGGTCGTTCGCGAAGGGGCAGTGGGGCACCCTGACACGAGGGAACACACTGATCGGTTGTAGCTCGCAGATCGAATGGGTCTCCTGGAGAGGTGTCAGCAGCTGCAGCTGGCGGCGCGAGCATCCCAGGCTATTGTATTGTTATTGGGAGGCTGGAGCGGGGAAGCGGTGGTGCAGTGAGTGAAGACACGAATTTCATTCGATCTTATGAGCGCCAGTTGTCCAGGAGGGGCACGCGACTGGGCCGGGGCAGAGACATCGCGGGGAAATAGCAACAGAAAGATCGCGAGATTTCGCTGTTGTACGCGCTACTCTATTCGAGGTCAGGGAGGTCGGACCCAATTTGGAAGTTCGCCGGCCCCCTCCGAACCACACATCCCCAAACACCCTCCCAAAATTCGAGTCGTTGACGTCGACAGTCGCGTCAAGTCGGACATATACCCCTCGCCCTCAATCGTCCCAGATAGGCTGCCTCGTTTCTGATTTCTATTGATCCAGTATAGAAACATTCCAAATTCAAGTACCTCGTATCAACAGCCAGCGCATCCTTCGACGATCTCTCAAGCTGGCAAGTGCTCTAGCATTCGGGTATCGACGCCATCGAAACTCTGCCTGGAGGACATTCTATCATGACCTAACGTCATCAAGACTGGCCCTGGTTACCTTTGCACTACGGATATGCATGACTGGCCGCTCGTTCGACTCGAGCGCTAGTTATATTGAAGTTATTCCTCTCACCGTGACGCCCGGCCTGCAACTGCCAACCTATACTTGAGGATGGGCACATTTCTAAGGGCTTTAAACCGGGCATGTATCACTTCATTCTCTATCATTCAACTCGTTTTTCACACATCCCTCATCTCAGATAAACTTCACTCTTCCATTGGTGACGCATAACTAGCCGCTCGTTCGATTCGAGCGCCAGTTACTCGAGTTCTTCTCGCCGGCCTACATCTGAGGATAGACACACCCGTAGCTTGTGCATTCCCTTATACTCTGTTGTTCAACTCGTCTCTTATGCACATCTCATCTCAGATAATCCCCACTCTTCAACGTTGGTGACTCGATCGATAGCAGGGCCTTGCACAGATGCGTTACAGAGTGCCACCTCAAGTCGTACTGATCGGTCGACTCAGGCTTACACAACAGGCTCACTTCTCAGCTCAATAACCCACTCAACGCTTGAAGTGAATGCCCCGGCTCTTCGCAATTGAAGTCGATCCTCTAACGTCCTCGATTCCATCGACTGGTATGCATGGTGTCACGGATCCTGATGGTATATTTCAATGTCTCTATTCCGTTGCCTTATTCTAATTCACAAATACACTTTCAGCAACGACTAGGACTTTCATCGTCATTCTCAGTACGCACTATCCTATCGACGACAATCTTCGGTGGATTCCGCCGCCAGCGCTTCTCCGGCCCAGGAACGGTTCACAAGTCCCGCCAGACGGCAACGCCCATCACCTGCACCCCCTCCCTCCTCGGATGTCAGCAAGCCTCTCCCAGCGATGCCTCAGCATCCTACACCACACGGGTCCCTCCACTTCCACACTCGCGCTCGCTGTACAAAGCTACGCGGCTGCTGCCCAAGAGCCCAACGCTGCTGATGCTAAACCCGTTGCTGGTACTGGAAGCGCGGACAGGTGCGGCCATGACCTTGGATGCAAGCATTGTGTAAAGAGGACTAGGGTTGGAAGGAGAGCAGCGAGGTGAATCACACATTGACCCCTTTCTCTGGAGGCCTGTGAAAGTGAGGTCAAATGGGTGTTGGAGGCCTGGGGGCACGATGTCCTGAGGCGGGTGGGTGCGTAGGATTGGTTTGTGCTATCCATGATATACCTCACAGCTCGTTGGAGTACACGATTGGCATATTGGAGGAGGTGGTGGTGGTGGGGCGAAGCAGGCTTGGGTTTGGCGTGTGGGGAGGTGGGGATGATTGATATTACAATGGTAGAAAGTGGCTGGAACATGTGACACCGCAAATTATAATTTCTTCTTCGTAGTAGGACCTAGGCTCCTGTGGTTGTTACAATTCGGATCTCGCATCTTGGCCTGCTCTGACTATTCCTGTGACTGTTTTGCGAAACTGTGGGACTGCGAATAAAAATAAGTACTGAGGTACGCATACGAAGGTACTTGAGCTATAATTGGGAATAAGTGGAGAAATTCAAGCTTTGACGTGCATTCTGTATCCGAAAATTTTCTGAACCACCAAGAGATTGCCAAGAGGGCTCAATCTATACTTTGCCAAAGACAACATGTAAATACGAGTATGATCTATGCACGCAGGGTGTGTGGCGTAACTATGGTCCAGGAAGTTCAGCCCCTTGTGCGTATGGCTCATCAACAGAAATACCGAATGTCGTGATGGTGTTTTGTATCGAAACAATGGATAAGGGCCCGTGTACAAGGAAGATTGTGATTGCTGGGTACACAAACTAAGGACAATGAGAAAGGTGATATGTCACAGAACAAATGATACGCACTGCAATGTTGGAGTAGATAGAATTCAAGGTGTAAATTGCCAGCAGACGTGAGTGGCTTAGAAATTCTATGGAGAATTGTGTGCTGAACAGTGCCAGAAAGATGGCCTATAGTGTAACATGATAAATAGGATCAGAGCCTAGTAATTTCGTTTTAAACGTGCCTGAAGAACCATGTAGGATGCTCCTGAATCTACAAGAAGGACCAAAATGTTGCGCAGCTTGAACATTTGCTGATATTGCTCGCCCAAGTTTGCCTTGATGGCCTTCAGGTGTGTCCTGGCATTTGTCAATTGTCGCTATCATTACTAATGGTTTGTGGCAATTAGAGAGTAGAAACAGACCTCAGAACATATCCAATGAATCCTGTGGCAACCAAATTTGCTGCTAATGACAAGGCCAAGCTAGCGATACCTATGTTGCCTGTTGTGGAAGGATGTTGGGAAGCATTAAACCGAGAAACAGTTGATGTCACAGACAGAAAGCCCAGTGAGAATGCTGAAGATGCATATCAGCATCAACCAGAAGTAGATGTACAGGGACATACCAAAACTCAATGTAACAACAGTGGATTTGTGCTGTAATGTGCCAAGCGCTGCAAAAAGAATCAAATTTTACAGATCTGGATGGACATTTCCCTGTGCGTGAGTTGTCATATACCAAACCAGGAGTTGAGCTCTGGAGGAAGGCGAAGCATCAGTGCTACTTGTTGCATTGCTTGTGATTGAATAATCTGGTATCGCTGATCGAGGTATGGCAGTGGTAAAGTAGACGCTTTCTGCTTTTGAAACCAGGGTCAAAGTCAGCATAGAACAAAGAACCTGATGAATCAACCTGTACTTACCGTGTCATCATGTTCGCCGCAGTTCTGTACGAACATCGGAGTCATCGACTTCTATGATTAATGACGAGTTGAGTGTAGGGGTAGGATGGAGAAACCCTGTCCTACAGACTGCTACACTGCATTAGATGATTGCTAGTGCTTTTCTTTCGTTCAAACAACTCAATGCACCACTGAAATACACCGTTATCGCTCCTGACAACAAGGTGAAGGTCAGTATGGAATGAAGAAGCTGATGAATCGACCTATCACTTACTGTAACATCATGCTCGCCAATTATGTACAACATCAGACAATTTCAATACTTTACACTCCCCCCCCTTGTCCGGACAGAGTCCACTGGACTCCGCTGAGTCCAGATGGAGTCCAGTGGACTCCGGTGGACACAACATGTACTCCACTGGACTCCACCCAGACTCCACTCAGACTCCACTGGACTCCACCAACATAGATGCCTTGTGCAAATTTTGAGAATTTGCCTTGGAGACAAAACTTTCCAC
>JABCKT010006948.1:0-12285 GCA_018858115.1 Tephrocybe rancida | reverse complement strand
CCGTGGCCTAGCACCTAAGCACTTACATATAGTTCATGTGTCAAGAAATACTAATAGGTGTACGATAGGCGTACGCTCAGTTTCTGTTGTCCAGATTCTTAACATTCTTGTCATTGTTCCTGTCTTACGAAAATTTTGCTAGAATTTAATATATTTTGTCTGCCAAGTACCAATTCTAATTTTTTAAGTTTCAGGATGCACTTATGTCTGCTAGAAAGGTTAAACATTCAACGATTGAAAATGTTGCCATCTTTTGTTCGTTTAAGTCCTGAATTTAGTTGTTCCAAAACTTTAAGTTTTTATCTATGTTTCTGTCCGCTATCAATGGAGACAATAACGTTAAAAAATAGTCATCGTTGTAAGCAGACATCAAGGTAAGAATTTTGTCACCGTTTTCAACAAACTTAAATCAATATTAATTCTATTCGTCGTTACACTCATATCTAGCGGACCTCAATTTTTATTTTGCCGGGGTGTTAACTTCATTTACTGTGGGCAGACATATGGTGATGGACTACAGTACCTTGTTACCCACAAGTTTGAGCTGACAGTCCCGACACACAAAGAACTTGCATTATTTCAATGCTGCAGCTTCATCAATCCCGGGGACATTGTTCGCGCCACCAATGAGATAGCGGCATTGTCTTTACAAGTGACAGACCGTGTTGTAGTCACTTCAGGGGAATTAGTGAGCATGACAGGAGTAATAACAGAGTTTTCTGGGAACAACAAGGAGGCCACAGTTTGCCTTGACTCTACCGAAATTACCATGGATGTCATGCTATCCCCCACCCTGCTGCACAAGGTTGTTCGAGTGAGTGACTGTGTGCGTGTAGTGGGAGGTGCTGGAGACAGTAGGGTGGGATGGGTGGTTGCTGTTGATGGCACAGAGCTACATGTCTGGGAAGACAAAACTGCTTTACTGGTAAGTAACTTGGTTTATATTTCCCAGCCTTCTTTATTGAAAGTCTCTCAGTTCAAGGTGAACATCAATCGTGTCGCCTTCCATCACAACACTCAAGCACTCGCGCGGGTGTTGCCAAGGCAGGATGTTAGTTGGAAACCATTTGAAGAGAACCAGCATCCCCTGCCATGTTGCAATTTAGTATACCTTGGCTGGCGCACAATGGTTATTAAAAGAGGTGTTTTCAAGGGGTATGAGGGTATCATTAGAGAGATCCTTGAAGATGATGAGGTTTGCATAGAGCTCTCTGCTACCCTCAAGCATGAAACCTTGCACCTTTCACAATTGTCTAACTTGTAAGTCTTCTAATCATTTGCATAGATTTCACTGACACACTTAAATAGGAACGATGACAAATGCAAACCCCTCATCTACAAGTACCATCCTGAAGTGTTCCAGGCTGGCATGCTTCTGCCCACCCAACCAGTGCTTATACCACAGTCACTGGTTCCCCTTACTCCTTTGACACCACTCCCTGTGTGATCGAGCGCAGATGTGGGCCCTGCATGGAATCCTTCGTCGAGGACGCCAAACCCCCATCTGCAATTTCATAAGTTAATTGTTACTCCAGTTGCGCTATACCTGATCTGATTCCCGTAGCCTGCAACCCTTACATGGACCATTGGCGCATCAACCAGACACGTAAGGTTAAAGTTGTTATTCATAATATGAAGCCTATCCTTTGTGATCCAGGGTGGAAGGGCAGAGAGTATGAAGGGAAAAAGGGACTTTGGAAAGCATCCAACACGATGGAGCTGGGCATTGCTAAGATTCAGATCTTAGTGCCACCCACGACGATACACATCCCCGAAATGTATGTGACACCCCTGTGGCTGACCCGGCCACAAGAAGTTGTCATCATTGATGATGAGAGGGATCTATTGTGTTGGTGCATTTACCTGGTTTTGCGCATGCAATGTTCAGGAAAAAAACATCTTCGGATGAAAAAACCTTTATTACATTACCTACAAACATACTAGCTGTTATTGTATAGATACTTAGTTACATACTTAGTTCAATTTGAGAATCATAATGTCATTCAATCGTAACTGCCCTACCTGAGAGGGTAGGGCTGCAGAGTGATCTTGAGATGAAGAAGGCATTCTTTGCTATACACAGTTAGGTATGTGAAGCTTAGATTCCCCTATTTTCTCCCTGACACTCCACATCAGTAATACCACTGTGAAACTTATCTTCCACCTCAATTACATGTACATGCGGAAGGAGTTTGGATTTCTCCCTGATACTCCAGACTAATAACACCACTGTTATCCTTACCTTCCTTGGTTTAACACTGCCATGATGCTCATCTTCCTTGGTTCTCTGATTTCTGAACTGACCTGCCCCTTAGTTCAATATATCAACATGTCAACTTGTGGGCTGGTTCAAGGAGAACTCCTGTGGGTTGGGTCATTGTCTGGACTTGTATTTGCTCAGCATTCAACCTTCTATACAACAGTACAGCCCCTTACACATTTGTTTGGAAGACTGTCTACTGACTTTGACTTCCAGATGATACCTCATCTGAAGAAGGACCTGATGAGAGAGTGGCCTCCTACGTCCTCGTACACACCATCCGCTCACCCACGAAATGCCCTTCCTACAAGAGGGGGGAAAATACCAGCTCTCATCTTCCTCCAGTATGAACAGGCGCTTAGTGATGAGCAGAGGTAGCACTACCCGGCAGGGTAAATGACCTGGGGTACACGGGGTAGGGGTACGGGTAATGATTTTGCTACCCCAGTGCTACCTGGACCCTACCCCAAGGGTAGTGGGGTAACTTAGGGTAACTTGGGCACATGAAATTTCTCAAGATTTTGCAACCGCCTCTGACTGGTTGCGACCAATCGCAACTGCCGTGCACATAGATGTACTCTATCCCCTTCAAATCCATCCCTGGAGCATCCAAATTGGACAAGAACTGAGTGAGTTGTGACCAAAACAATCCTGGATGCAGTCAATTTGTGTACTCCCCACCGTTTTGAGTATATCTCTGTCAGTTCTTGCCCGATTTAAGATGTACCAAGCTGCAAATATAGGGAAGAAGTATATCTACACGTTGCAATGTTGCACAATATGTATATTACACTGGTTGTGACCAATCGCAACCGTAAAAAGACCGGTTACAACCTGGTCATGTTGCAACTGGTTGTAACTGGTCTTTTTTATTCTGCAACTGCTAGAGACCGGTCCCTACTGGTTGCAGTTGCAGTCAGTACATTTGGGGCAGAAGAGTATAATGCATTCAATATTTAACAGTATTGGATGCTCAAGGTTAATCATATTCATGGATATTGTGAGTGTACCCCAGGGTAGACCCCATACCCTACTGGTACCCTGTATACCCCACATTACCCCAGTCATTTACCCGACCCTACCTGGACCCCAGGCTGTGGGGTAGGGTATTCTGGGGTTGGGGTACGGGTAAGCAAAAAGTTACCCTGGGGTTTACCCTGCCATTCACTAGCGCATACTAACCTTACCCTCAATCCCAAAGCTTTCCAATACATCCACAAAGGCCCATGCAAGAGCCTTGCCTGTGTGTGACTGCACAAACGTACACTTTTAGCCTTACTTGAAGACAGACTAACACCAACACCAACTCACCTCAGCGACTTCAACAACATCAAGGACCAGCAAGACAGGTGATCCCTTGACTTCAAGATTGACCACAAGAGCAATGTAAGCACAGTGATTGGGTGAGGTCCAGGCATTGGTCTAGAAGTTGAGTTTGCCTTCATGTTCCTAATGATACAGTGAGTAAAATATCAATCTACTGTTCATTAAGTTAAAGTGGCACCTGCAACAGTTTACCAATCCTTTCATGACTGGTGAACACAAGATGCATGTCATGGTGGACTGTCAATTCTGATGGGATCCAGTACTTGGGGCAGCCTGTTTTCATGAGTGACTTGAAGCCATGATTGGTGACAATTTTAAATTGACAGAAGTTTTCAGCAAGCCAGCAAACAACCTCAGTTCTGTAGTTTTGCATGAGGTGGAGTTTTGAAATGCAGTAAGTACACACACCTGGTCTCTGTTCATGTGTGCTGACAAGTTGAATAAGTGACCTTTCTTTTTCCTTTACGTTCAAAGCTCACCAGGATTGAACCATTCTTTATGAGTGGCTTTACTATGCTGTCACTAACCATTTTGATGTCCTTTGCCTCTGTAGCTGTGTTCCATGTCTCTTCACCACAATAGGTATGTACATGCTTGATAAGATTACCAGTTGATACCTTGTCTTGTTTGTCAAGGTACCAACATGATGTAAACTTGCAGCCTTGGCCCATACATTTGAACTTGAGGCACTGACAATCATTATGGGTAGTTGGCTGAGGTTTTGGGTGGTAGAAGCCATACACAGGAGAGTCCCACTTCTTCAAGAGACGTGCTAGGGCCACAATGAGGTAAGTACATAAATATTGTCCTGTTTTGACACATACCTAACTCCCCCTCAGTTGTCTCATTGCTATCATTGGGTACATCCTTGACTGTGGCTTTTTGGCTGCCCTTTTTAGTGGCCACACACTCAGGTAAGCTGTCAGTTGACCCTGATTCAGAGTCCTGCTCAGGGCTGTCACTTCGAATGCAGTGCTTTTGTTTCTTTTTTGTGGGGCTGAGGACTGTCAAAGCTTTATGCTTCACTGATGAGACTACAGCTTTGATCTTTGTAGTGGCTTTTTTTAGAGTAGATGTCACTGATTTTGTTGATGGTGTTGGCTTGGCCATGATTACCATATGAGACTTTCAGCAGAAATATGTTGTTTTGGTTTTTTGTCTATACAGTTATTTGGTAATCTCACATGGCAAACAAGCCACCTATCAATTCCCATTTTAGGCACCAGGTATGAGCCAGGTGTGGCAGGTCCTATAGTGGCAACCTGTACCTGCATCTGCACAGGTTGAAACCCACAATCTGCACGGGTTACACTAACAGTATGACAACCACTAGTGCAAAACAGACTATCTTATTCAAGATTGACAAACATCTGAAGAGATTCAACCTCAATGTCAGCTCTGACACCATGCTGAACACTATTGTGGAGCTGATTGAATCATATATCATTGATTCAGTGGAGATGCTGGAGCAAAGAAGTGATTCTCCTGTTCCTGTAGAGTCAGAGAGGATAAAGCATAATATTCTTCAAGGTATCCAGATTATCATTCTTTTCTCAGTTCAACATCCCCACATTATCCAACAATGTCCAACCATAATCCTTTTGCCTTACTTATGTGACAAATAATTCAAATGTGCCATCCCCTGTTACCAGTATCATTATTCTTCTGTTTGACAGCTGCTTTCTTCACATTTACATCAGGATTTCCTCCTCTGGGAGACGGGCTGAAAAGGCATAAGCTACAAACCATTGGATTGTAGTGTTAAGCAACTTACTGATACGATTCTTGAGCACAATTTTGACCAGACTCTTATGCAACTCATGCAACTGGGATTGTGCTGCTGCCTTCTCATGAACCTCATCTCTTCTTGGTGGTGCAAAGAAAGATTTCTGCTTGCCCAGCACAGCAAAGTCCATGGCCTCAATGGCTGACATAGTGGCTGCAAAGCTTGTGGAATCCAAATAGGCATCCAGGGCTATCTCAATGGACTGCTTGAATGACACTTGCTGTTTCTCCTGCTTCACAAAAAATGAATGTTCTGCAACAATTGCCAGTGCTGCACATCTGTGAGTTGCTGCCTGCAACAGATGGTATGAAATGAATTCACATGCTCCCAGCTGGACAATCTGATATCCCACAAGGGATTCTGTGCTGCCTGTCTGGAAAATTGTAAGTAACCTGGGTTTGGTATGAAAAACATGCATAGGCCCTTACCAGGGTAGCTAGTTTCTGTGAAATTGTGTCTGAGTCTTGGATTGCTTCAAGCTAGTGGTGAAGCTTATTCGTAACAGTAGCAGCATAGGCTTCTTGGACTCACTCTCTGAGGTGAAAATCAAGACTTCAGATTATAACAGAACAATCTTTAAGAAGAACTTACTGTCTGAGAGTGGTGATCAGGCATTGAATTCCATAAGCAGTGAGTGTAAAAGCAGGGACTTACTGTCTAAAAGTTTCATGAAAGTGGGTTTTCATAATTGAATTGAGGGAATCTTACTAGCTAAATTAACAAGGACATCAGTGTGATATTAAGGATGATCATCCTTTCAGACTTACCCACTGATGGGGTGAATGAGTTGTTAGAATAATGATTAAAGAAGCACACCCACAATCTGTAGGAACCCATTCAATAATGAGAGATTATTCAAAAGTCAAAAGTCAAAAGCTGGAATACTAACTTCCTAAAACACATGAAAGGATGCTATGTAACAGCTCAGTGAACTCACATTCTAGGTGTTGAATTGAGGATTGTAAGGGATGATAGAAATAAACAAGGTGACATTGTTGTGCAATATTGAGAAGGTGCACTTACATCCTAGTGAGTTGATATCAGTATAGCTATGACTTATTATGTTGTGACTAACCTCCTGTCAATGAGTAGAAGTATTTAGCTTCAATGACAAGTATAAAAAAGCATACCAGCTAGAATCAGACCCAATTTCACATCAAATGTTACACACCACATTTAAATCACTCACATCCTAATACCAAGTTTCATGTCAAGGTAAAGGCACAATCAAAATTCAGATATGATCAAGCCTTTCAGCCTCTTACATCCTGTAATCATTGAAAATCATCTCAAAATAAAACAAAAACCTGAGCTGCCTTACCAGCTAAAGTTTAAGATCTACAACACCTTCTATACAGGCACACACAATTTACTTACCAGCTGAGGTATTAGCATCAATAATAGCTTGTTCTGAGATATGTGCATAGCACTCACATCCTATGAATGGGATTTGAATATTGCCAGTAAACCTGAAGGCTGAAATCAAAGCTCTCACCTCCTAGAAATGTTCAGGAAATCAAGTCACAGACTACATTTGGGACTCACATCCTATGAAACCAGGTTGATCAGTTAAGAGCTAATGTGAATACTGCCTGCTTCACATACCTCCTGAATCTGATGTCAAGGAAAACATAATCATTACACCATTTTGACTTACTCGCTGATCAATCAGTTAAGAATTAGGTGAATTTCTCCTCCAGCCTTCATCAAGAGAAACATACCAGCTTTGGGAGATTAATCAAATTAGTGTTCTGAATCTAAGATTCTGACTTACTAGCTATAGAAGACATGTGAATCCATGAGCACAAAACAATCTGACAAGGAACTTCCTTACATCCTAGTGTGAAAATCAATAAACAGCTGAAAGAGTGACATACAACTGTATCCAGCTTACATCCTGTTTTTGTCAAATTTCCAGTCTCACATATCACTAGCCAAGAAAAGCTCACCAGTATATGCGGATACCATCTCAAGATAATTGACTCAATTTCTTTCTTTGAAAGCCGTTTAGCCGTTTCCATCCTCGAAAGAAGCTTCCTGTGACCAAGATGTTGGAGACTCAGAGGTCAACATCACAGGAGACGATGATATGTGCGCACCCGATCGCATGTGTGGTACACATTTCCAAATTGGCCTGCTGCGTTGCGACAAAGAGCAGTTGCAGAGTCTCATCATCGAGAGCAGCCGCCGTCACCTGAAGAAGCTGATGACAATTAGTTTCGGGTAAATTCATATCTGCGACAATCAGTAAACCTAAGAAGCTCCGGCAATATGATAACACCCACCTCGAAGCACTACATGATGCTTGGGCGGATATCGAGACTCGAAAATAGGGCTGAGCTTCGGGAGCATCTCGTCAAATAGCTCCTGAGCACGACCTGGGGCTTGCTCAGCCGCATCGTCGTGGCTGATGTCTGGGTTCTTCTTCAAAAGCATCTGGTACCCCTCGGTGTCGAGTGTGTCGAGTTTCGTGAATAACACAATGACAGGTACTGTGGAGTATGATGAATGGGCTGTGTGAATTCATACAATGTTACTGACCATGCCCAGTGCCACATTCGGAGAAGAACGTGTCCTCCGCCTTCGTCACAGGACGATTGTCGTTCAAAGGGATACAGTACCTGTAAAGCGGTAAATGAGCTGTACGTGCGAGGTTTTCGTGAGCATAATACCAAATGGCGTGTACCCGATTCCTCAATCTTCGCTCCTTTGCCCTTTGGACGATGAAATTCTTGACATCGCTTAATTCAGCGGTGTTTCCAGCTTCGAAGCCGCAAGAGTCGTGGAATATGAAGCGGGAGTTGCTCGTGAAAGTTATCTCCTCTTTTATATCATGGTGTCCCCGCTTTCAACGTCATGAGCAGGTGGACGGATCAGGAAGGGCAGAAACATACTGAACGAGATGGCTGGAGAATATTCAGTCCAATCTTCTATACGCCAAGTTAGCCAAGGATCAATAGAGATTACGAGGACGCACAGAAACCCTGTTGCCACTGTAAATCACCGGCTCCTCAGCAGAATTGCAAACTTTCTTGAGAATGGTCGTTTTTCCAGAGTTCGCTCTCCCGATGATGAGTACGCGGAAACGGCCAGCCTTCTGGCGAACCGTGTCTCCATGCGCAGCGCCGACGGTTGAGCCGCGTCTCCTTGGTCTGAACATGGTTAACAGCCGGTACACGATGCGGAGAGGTCAGGAAGATGTCTTGACAGGGACCGCAGTTCAGTGTGGGATCAGAATTCGGCGCTTGTTCGAACTCACGAACGTGCAACGTTTTGGCGAATCAGATTTTACCTTACCTTACCGCGCGTCACCGCTCACGCGCCGTCACACGATAACGCTCAAATCATCGCCAAGTTCCCTCAAGATCACCATGTGCCCAAGATAATGGCGTCAGGTATCATGATCTCGACTCTTGCTCGACTCTGCACACTTGGGTTTGCCCACCTCACGTCGAACACGACCTTACTGATTGAATCGATTTCAAAGGCAATCACTTGTCGATTCTGTTTCGTAGCACCTTTCGTTGTGATACAGTGTATTTGTAAACCTCTTGAGAGATCGATTATAGATATAGTTGTCGATGTCCTGGGTCAACGACAGTTCCATGTGGGGCACGCCAATGGCCAATTCGCTGCCAGGTGATTGAAGACCCTGTACGATTCCTGATCCAAATGTATCCTCCGTAAAACGGACGGAAAGTTCGTGCGTGAGGTTGTGTTCGAGGGAGGCTACGAGCCGCATGATGTCGATATCGGAGAAAGGACAAGGCTTGTCGGGGCTGGCTTCTCGCTCGCGACTGAAGGCAGCAAAGAATGGGAACCAGGTATTCAATGGTTCAGGAGATATCGGAAGGTCGGTAACATCGAGGAGTGGTGGCGAGATGGTCACTCGCATGTATGCCAGTTTTGGTGGGCATAAATCTGGAGACTTTGGTAGTCCCCGAATGAAGGGACATTGCTGAGGATGATGGAGTAGCGATCACGAAGAAAAGATGCATACCAAGACAGAGCAGGGACCATGTCAAGGTAAATTGAATGGGAATTGACGACGTCTGCCCAGCGGAAAGCTGGGCGCCTGCCAACTGCAGCGCATCTATGTACTTTGAGAGGAGTCGGACAAGGACAAACTTGTCGTCGAATCCACTGGGTGACGATAGCATCTATTCTAGCCTCCGTCTTAAATCGTCTACTTCTCTGATGGCTTCATCCGAGTCGGCCTGTTGAGGTAGCTGGTGGATGGTTTTTTTGGAATATTGGAGATATTGAGAATGTGAGAGAAGGAAAGGTGGCTAGACATAACGCTGATACAGATGGCCTTCGCTGCAAACGTGTTCTTCCAATCCACCATCGTCGTGATCAGGTGAGAGAAACCACGAAAAGAAACCCCATAATGAGGGTAGTACGGGCACAATGCGAAGTGGGCGTCGAGGTCGAGGTCAAGCACCCGTCCAAAAGCACAGTCAACCGATTTTCTATCGTCCAGACGGTGGACCCTCGCAGCCTCGATGCAACCCTCCAAGTCTTGTACTCGTCCGCCGAGCTCAAGAACCCCGGAATGCTGTCCACGAACAGTTCGAGCCCGTGATCATCCGTGATCCTCTCATACACCCACTGCAGCGCCTTCGCGTCCTGGGGCACAGCACCCTCTATATCCCCCAGCGCGTGCATAACAAATCGCACACGCACGTTCGGCAGATTCGCCGTCGCCGTGGTGTATATCCCGATATCATTGAACCATGGGACAACTTCCCACGTAGCACGAGTTTGAGGCGCCAGGGGATAGATTAAAGTGGCGTTTCGGACGGTGCGGAGAAATCAAGGAGGGGCGCAAAGGTCGCGAGACCGTAGAAGCACATGAAAGACGCAACGATGGCGACGACGGCACCTGTGACCGCTTTGTTGAGGGAGGAGAGGAAAGTGAACAGGCCCGCAAAGAAGAGGAACAGCGACATGTGGAAGAGAGGAGGTATGGATTCGACGACTTGGTCCATCCTCCATTTCTCGCTTCCCGTAAATAAAAATGCCCGAACTCTGGCGCGTCGAAGAGGTTGAGTGTGCTGCTGAATGCGCTGAAGGTAGTCCCGTACCCGTTGCTGCACAGGTGTTGCGCAAATGGTGGCAGCGAGGCTACACGCGAGTCTGAGGAACCACAATGTGTTGACCGCGACTGCAGAATGCGAAGGCGAAAACGAACGCGTCGTAAGGTCCGGTAGTTGAAATGTCGAGCGATTAGTGGACGCCGTCACCATTTGAACAGCTAGAAGTTGACCAAGGAGGGCTGTTGTGACGTCGCCCGAGTCTGGTTTGAGAAGTTTGTAGCTTTCGAGAATGAAAGCGGTGACCGTGGCAGAAAATAGACAGGCCTAGCTAGAAAGAGAGACGGTTCGTGGGCTCATCGCGCTTTCATTTGAATCCGGTCCTCACGGACATCGATGTGCTGTCCATGTCGGCTTTCCATCTGTCCGTAATATTGGCGTCATGGCACTCTGCTTCGGAGGTATAATTCGACCATACTTTTTGAGAGTTCGTTATATTCTCCTGCGATGAAGTACAATAATCTGTTTCTGCTGGTATCCAAAGTTGAAGCACACGAACCTGTGGGTGGTTCAGAATAGTAACTCTCTGATGTGTTCATTCGAAGTTGTCTCCCCCTCGCCAAGGCCTATTGTAAGTTCGAGTTGGCGGCTAAAAATAACTGAAGCTTCAACGTTCAAGCTTCAAGCTTCGAGGTCAATCAAGTTCAGGGGGTGGAGGAGATTCTGAAGAAGGTTCACCCAGGTTCAACAAAAAAAAAAGGAAGAGGAGTGTACTATACTTACTGGAAAGGTCCTTGTATAGCAAGGTAATACCCCAGTATGGGATTCCAACACACCCGAGTTCTGGGGTATTTTCACTGTAGTCGAGATGGTGAGGACCGAGGTGGGCTTGGCACCAAAATTGTTAATTGATGAAATTATGTAATGAGTCTTGCGACGACGACTTTCAACAAGTTGAACTAAAGTCGAGGGGGTCTATCGTTATGAAAACGGCTGCAAATTACGCTGTCCTCGTCCTAAAGCTGCTTACCAACCTCAGAAGGTGCCACGACCCATACATGATTCGGAAAGTCAGAAAAGGAAATAAGGCAGAGCTGAACTGAGAGAGGAATTTTTATAGTTAGTTTTGTCACTCACTCTTCCGTCGCGTTCCCAAGTAATTTGGATGAATTGCATTTTTTAGGCTGAAACTCTTTTCACATCTTCCAGAGCTTTCACAAAATGATGTCTACACGTGTTTGCGCAAGTTCAAAAATCGCAAAAATCAAAATAAATCGAAAATGCTGTCTCTGCGGCCGTTTGCCTCTGCGGCTTGCATTTCATGTATGCTACAGTGATGTTTTGTTGCAAAAGCTCTGGTATGACACTGCCGAGCAATAGAGCTTGTCGGTATGGGACCTTGAAGTACCTGGTGACTGCACTCGGAGTCGGCATTTCGTCAATGAACATTGAGCGCGTCGCACAAGAACAACGACATTGGTCTTCGTGAACGGTCTCATTTACACTGACATATGTAATACTAAATTTGCAATGCAGAAGCAAAGGATATATTGAGTTCGCATGCCAACGAACTTCAAGCCTCCACCGTGGCTAGCTGCCCTCCTCAATACGTCTATCTTGCTCAGAACCTTGGGCTTATACACGGGACGGGTGCTGGTGGATGGTGTGCTGGGGGGCTGTCGGGGGCGACAGCAAGATGGGGTCGGAACACTGGCGGAAAGACTGGCTACGTCATAACCGAGTCATACTTTTCCACTTTGCCCGGCGCGGCCAAGCAACATCGCCAGGACTCAACCAGGACCATGCTCCACCGGTACATGGGCCGGTCTGGGCGAGCACTATAATTTTGCAATACGGCAGTCGTCAGTTGCAGGCAT
>JABCKT010006947.1:0-12296 GCA_018858115.1 Tephrocybe rancida | reverse complement strand
CCCCCCCCTGGACCCCTGTTAGGGCTAACCCCCTAACCCAATAAATAGGCCTAAAGGCATCCAAATGACTGGTAGAAACCATTGCATAGGGCAGCTCCCATGTATACCCCTGAGCGCTACCATTTTTTTTACCTTTGGGAGCTTCCATTTGTGCATGGGAGCTACCATTTTCATGGGGCCTCCCACCTGTCATGTCACACATGGTGGGAGCTCCCCTTTCTTTCTGGGAGCTGCCATGAGTCACTTGGGAGCTCCCTTTGCTCTTCTGATAAATTTCTTTCGAAGTCTTTTGACTATTTAAATGGAATTTTGTTGAAGTCCTTTCCTGCAGCTTTGCTTAAGTCTTTCAATATATTTTGACCAAGTCTTATATTGTGTTCGTGAACCTCAATTGCTGTCAAGTTCAAGCTCTTCAGAAAATCTAAGAACTTCAAATTCTCAGACAATTATTATGATTCACAACTAGTCATATTTTATCAACTCAGCGACAACATATTCTGTTAGCAATTGATGTCATTCATATAGTGATATAAGTACAAAGGGTGACAATAAGTACAGAAGTCAATCTAAGCACGACCGTGATGGCGATATCTGCTATTGTCATAATGCTCATCGTCACTATAATCGTCACGTGAGCATTGGCAGTGCAAGGACCCAGCAACAGCATTGGCAGGCGTGCAACTGTGGGAAGACTCCTGAGGGTCCTTGGGAGCAAATCCATACGACTTTGCCATCAGGGCAAACTGCTGCACCATCTGTTCTTGTTGCTGTTTGAACATCTTCTGCATCATGGCACTAGGGTCAAACTGAGGGATGGGCAATGAGTCACAAGGCCTAGGAGCTGGGTCAGCACACCGGCGAGTGTCACGAGGAGGTGGCGAGGGGGTTGGATCTAAAGTGTGATGCAAGAGCAGCACGCGGGCAGGCTGACAAGTGATTGGTTGGTGTGGCGCAGGCAACTCCTCGATGTCTGAATCATGAGCTGCTGTGTGCTATTCAGGGTTTGTCTTGGCACGTTTGGCAGGGGGCTGGTCGTCATGTTCGCCTCTGCTCACTTCACAATTGTCATCATTGTCATCTTCGACATTAGACGGGAGGAGACACTTCCGCAGAAGGTCCCTGGACGTTCTCGTGGGCTTTGACTTTGACTTTGACTTTTTCTTGTTTGCGTTGAGGTACTTCTCTGACTTAATAACTGTCATAAGAGTTCAGCCAGTGGGGTTCACCAATATAGGGATGTAGGAAAAGTCTGGATCGTCTGGTGACATTGACATCTCCTCTGTAAATCACTCAATCAGTCAACCAAATTGTAGCGTCCTTGGACGGTACATACTGTCCATCCATGATTCAATGCGGATATAATCATCGTGGGATAAACCTTGAATCACCAAGGCCCGATTATCAACAGACTGCTTGATGGCAGCATGTGGGATCCCCAGTGTCACGCTTGTGAGAGTGAAGCTGTGTTGCGGCAAGTGGGCTTTGGGATCCCAACATACCATTCGGAGCTTGTTCTTGATGGCTGTGTCTGCCCAGTTCATCCATGGGAACTTCTTGAGCTGGCTCTCTTTGTGTGAATAAGTGCCTCGCTTGACCAATATATCACCTGAACTCATGTCAGCAAACAAGTTTGGCGCAGGCAAGTGTAACTTACTATAATCTCTGCGCAAGTAAATGGGCAAGGCTCTGCACCCAAAATCTCGCTCCTCCTCGCCGGGATTCTTCCTGATGAGCAAGTCCTCTACAATATCTTTGCCATGTGCCTTGGCCACTTCAACTCTTGATGAGATTGCATTAGAAAGTCCTCTACCAGCACACATGAGAATGTACCTGATCTGGGTGTCAAAATCTGTCAACTGCCCATTGAACGACTTGGGATTCGTGATCTTCACCCTTTCATATTCTGGGGTACAGCCGAACATGGTGCTGTGGCTACAGCCGTATTCGTCATGTTCAGTGTTGATTATATATCTGAATACATGAAGGCCATAGCACTTGTAAAGTTGAATTCCCTAAGTGAACCAGTCAGCACAGAAGTATAACAAGAAAAATCACATACAAGTTTGATAATCTCATCAGCGGCATTTGCTATGGCTCACTCCATTGACCCCTTGTGTTTGATTCTCTCAGGGTTCTCAGCCATGGCCTGCTTGTGCCAGTCAACAAAGGTCTGAAGACACTCCTTCCTAGCCTTTTCGTCCTCCCAATTCTCGCCAAGGTGCTCCTTGCAGTAGTCGTCGCACTTATTGCGAACAAATTTTGTCCAGTCACCGTGGCTCACTGGTCGTGTTGTCACTCAGGGAAAGAAAATCATTGTAGACAAAGACTCACTGTCTTTGCACCTGCTGAGGTCGCCATTGACATTGTAGTGAATCTGGAAGGCGTTCCACCTGTTCATCTGGTATCGGGGTGCTGTGAGACCTTGCCCGACATGTTGAAAAAGCAAGCTTGGCGACTTGTTATATTGAGCTGTGAGTTGCTGTGTGCCACGCACAAATTGCGCGTAGAGAATGTCCATAGCATCCTTGGCTGCCTCAGGAAGAGGTCCAGGTTTGTGGCATGCCTTGCTTGAGTCGTCGTCTCCTTCAGCTGCACGCGTCTTGCCCCTGGACTTCTTTGATTGCTTGTGAGCACCACCCTCCTCATTCTCAACCTCGGCTTCAAGTTCCTGATCATATTCCTCATCTTGTTCTTCCATTGTTATGGGACGACGGCTGGGAGAAAGCCTGGACAGTTGTCGATCAGCCTCTGTGGTGGTTTGCTTGAAATCCAAGCCGCTGTCCTCGCTGTCACGTGGCGAGACTTGACCATCAGGAGGGGAGAGTGAACGGCGAGGACGAGAAGGCGAACAGTGCGGAGGGTCATTGTCAGGAGGGGAAGGTGAGCGGGAGGGTGGTTCGCCATCAGGAGGGGAAGGTGAGCGGCAGGGAGGTTCACCATCAGGAGTCAGTGAGCGGCCAGAAGAGGGAGAAATATTGTCAACCGGGGGCTCGGGATCCTCATTGACTGTGGCGCAAGGAGTGTGACGCTCTGGCCCTTTCAACCCTTGACATGCAGACGACAACATAAAGTTCTCGTCAGTGTCATGGTCGAGGTTAGCACTGCCAGGAACCCTTTTACGGGGCATGGGTCTCTCTACATTCACTGTAAGAATTGTCAATAAGAGATCCAGGTCAATCTTGAAGTTCAACAAACCAGGGGCAACATCTTCCTTGCACGCTCCGACAGGGCTCAGAGCCTTGCGCTTGCGCACCTTGGATTTCCCTGCAATTACTGTCATGATTATCAATAAAATATCATGTTTAGTCTTGAATTCAACACACCAGGAAGGTCAACTTCTTCCTCACGCTCTTCCACAGGGATTGGAGCCCTGCGCTTGTTGTTCTTACGTGCACGAGCCCTGTTCGTTGCAGGCGCTATGTTGTTCAACTTCATATTCGAGCGTGTTGATTGTCCTGCCATTGGTGATGAGACTTTGGGTTGGGAGTGAGAAAAAAAGAAAGAGGAGATGGACCTCTGCAGCCACCCTATAATTCCTTTCGAGCCATGGCCTTCACAGGTACATGCACTGCTGCCATTGTCCGCCTACTTGAGGTTTCCGGAGGTATGGCTCCATATGGCCATCAGTGTAGACAATCACAACACCAATTCCATTTGGCCAGTATGCTGGCCATGCAGAACTGATACAATAGAATTATACTCCGAGATAATGGCCACAGTACAGGTACAGGACATATAATATGTTAACAACCAGACTTTCCCGATACCCAATGTCTCCCTCCCATACCCAATGCCTCATCACCATCATCGTGAAATGGCATCTAACAAGTTAAATCAATAGGTTAGTGACATTCGATTACAATGGAAATCGACTTACAATTGGTGCTCTCTTCACCCCGCTGACTCGAGGACTATCTCCCGGTCTTGAGGACCACTAAGTTTAGCGTATTCACATCAGTCAGTGCTCACGAACATCCCTTGAAAGCAGTCACTTACCATTGACGTGACATAAGAGCCCGTAACCACAGCCAGCGCAGAATGTTGTTGAACCCCGGAGCAAGTCTATCACAAGTCAGTACACACGTTAAACTCACTCATGTGATTGATTTTGTAGTGACTCACTTTATTCTCGCAGTCTTGACCACTAAGTTTAGTGTATCCAGCAGTAAGTCCTCACGCACATCCCTTGAGGGAAGTCACTTACCATCGACGTGACATAAGAGCCCATAACCACAGCCTGTGAAGGCGAAGGCGAATATTGTGGAACGCCGGGGCAAGTCTATCACAAGTCAGTACGCTCATTAAACTTACTGATGTGATTGACCATGCGCTGACTTACTTCATTATGATGTTTGATCAGTGTTGAAAGTATCATTCTATACACAAGTCAGTATGCTCATCAAATGCCAGGGCATGTCTATCACAAGTCAGTATACTCATTAAACTCACTGATGTGATTTGTCCCGCTAATCGTGGGACAGTGTTGGTGTATGACATTGAGCCAACCACCCTAAACAGACAAGTCAGTATGGTTGTTATCAATCTTAAAGACTTTTACTCACTCGTTGATCAGGTTGTGTTAAATGAGTAGTTTGTACTCTTGCTGCGATGCTACGGCCGCATTATCGAGTTCTAAGTAGGAATAGATAAATAAGCGCTCATGAGCAGCGACAGTGTTGTGCAGAATTTCAGTGAGCAACGAGCTCATCGTGGTTGACGATCAAGTCGGGAATTGGAGTTCTGGATCGTGGTAAGCTTACGTGTTGTTTAGGGCCTGTTTGCCGGCCCTCAACATCCCGTTTAGGGAAATAGAACTTAGGCGCTCATGAGCGGTGACAATGTTGCACAGAATGTCAGTGAGCAACAAGCTCATCATGGTTGATAATGAAGTCAGGAATTGGAGTTCCGGATCGTGGTAAGCTTACATATTGTTTAGGGCCTGTCTGCCGGCCCTAAACATTCCGTTTGGGGAAAGGTAACTTCAAGGATTATTGACTGCTTTACCCGCTTCCACCATCATCGTAGAACAGTTTAGTAGTTGTTCTCTTCACTTGTTATAATGTCAGACCTAAATGAAAGAAGAAATGTAATGTTACATCGCGTGAACGTCGTACAATGACGTTCCTAACAATATTACAGGAAGATATACTTGCTATGCAGTCAGAATTAGGATGAACGCCGAAGCGAAGTCGCGAACAGGTATGTATTGCGAGGGAAACCTCACAATGACGCGTCGTAAAACGAGGATCTTATAGGAAGACACCAGTCCCGAGAATGAACAAGACGATACAACACTGAAATGTGTTCGCGCAGAGGTCTGTATTGACCACAGTAAGTAGGCATACGGCTCACAGCCCGCAGGACGTTGCGATCTTCCTGGACCTTGAAGCTGAAGTCGATTACGACGCAGACTATCTGGATGACTCGGATCTCAAAGGACTTGGTGGGTTCGTTCTTTTGCAACATTTCAATATGATCTGATTGTTGCGGATGGGTTTCTCAATGATGATGACGAGGAGATGTATGTTACCGACCAAACAGCCTCGCACCGTCGTCTCACCCATGAATACGAGTGCGTCGAAGCCGATTCTCAGTGGGACAACTTGCTTCAGCACGCACAAGTCAGAGCGCTCGACTTCAATTCCGTCTATGACGAAGACTTAGCTGTGGACGCCTCAACACTCGACAAGAATCTGTGGCAGGTCGCGGTCAAGGTGCAATACTTTCTCATAGGTTGTATCTACTACTAATTTAACCACCAGCCCGGCCACGAAGAAGAATTGGCATTCGTTTTGATGGAAAAGGTCATCTGAACTCACACAGCGAATGAACCCTGGAGCATTGCATCAATTATGGGAAGGGTTTGTTGTCCTGGGTGGGTACTTGTTGAAGCATATGATAGGGTGGCAGTCGAGATTGTCACTGCCTCTGTCTTAGATGTTTACACTCAGGATATTTGGCTAGTGGAGCGTCTCGATCTTGCGTATTGGCTGGACCCACCTAAATCCTACATTCCATGAGAGATGTCATGGGTTCGCCTATCAAGTGTGCGCTACAAAGGTGACTTAGCCTATGTCAAGTCTTTTGACCCCGGGCAAGGCATCAAGGTGATAGTCATACCACGAATCAACTTCCAACGCTGAAGTGAGGGCTCAAAAAAGGACAGGAAAGGCGAATATGTTCGCCAGCCTCAAGTTTTTGGCGAAGATGCTGTGGTGAGATTAGTGAGAGGCTTAGTCGTCTATAATAAAGAGACATACTACTATGGGTATCATCACCTGTGGACCAATGACTTCTATCCTTACGAAGCCATGGCCACTGTGCCCAAGTATCCCCAACACCGTTGTCAAGGATTCACTAGCAGTGGTGGCCTTAGAGCGAATTCAGAAGGGCAATTTAGTGAAGGTAACCACTGGCGAACTTATCGGGATGGTTGGTGTGATTGAGAGTATTGGAGAAAATGGCGCTACAGTGTGGGCATCACCTACCGATTTGCAGTTGGTGCCCATTGACGTTTTGCGCAAGCATTTCCAAGTCGGTGACCAAGTCATTGTAGACTTCGGTATCAAAGCTGGTGTAACAGCATGGGTAATCTCAATGGATGACATGATAGAAACTCTATGTCTCTACAGCCATGAGACTGCCCACAAGGTATGGCATGTTCTCGTTTTATTGTACTCACATATTCACTCTCGTTGAATTCAGATCCAGGTTCCATTATCTTGCGTCAGTTTCCCATCCTCGTCACTTATTGCCAGCGTCGGTCTACTTCCCAATGTTCTTGGAGATGATCCAAACTGGCGGCTCGTTGGCCTACCAAGCGATCCCAATGAGCAGGAAAGTAGTCGAACACTTCCCAAGAGACTTTCTTATCATCGAAGAGTCCAGCTGGGTGACGACCCAAACCAACGGCTGGTTGGTCGACACATCCGGATCATTGGTAAAACCAAGTTCAAGAACTACGAGGGTATTATCAAGTCGTCTGAACCAAATGATATACTCTTAGTTGAACTTCAAGCAATGATGAAACGTCAGCGCATACACATTTCAAACCTCACTCATTGGTATGTTCGACATATTTTTTCATATTTTTTGAACTGCATTATTTATTTATTCTTCACAAGGTACGACAACAAAATGAAATCACTAGGACCTACGCCACATTTACAAGACAAGGGCAAGTCCAAAATCACTGCACCCATTTGGAAGACAGGTGCATCTATTTGAACTGTACAAATTCCTGTGCCTACTCTACCTCTCACGCCTTCTATTGGTGCGCCTATTCCAAGTAAACAAATTCTTGTACCCACTCCACCCCTCAGGCCATCAATGCCGATGCACCATGGAACGAGTGAATCGACGAGTCATGCTTGGGATCCGACTTTGCAAGCGCCACAGCTGGAGTCACGCTTCCATAAGTGTACATTTTGTTCTAATTGAGAGTTGAGACCTAAGTCGATTATAGCATATAACCCATGGATGGATCTGCCACGTATCGAAGGTCATTGTGTGAAGGTAACCATTAAAAATACTAAGGAGCTTCGCAATCCTGGTTGGCATAATGGTGATTTCAAGAATCAGCTCGGTGTTTGGACAGGCACAGAAGGTCGGCTTGCAAAGGTCACTCTGGGGAATAAAAAAATTATGGTTCCCAAGAAGTACATTTGCCCCATAGTCCCCAACAAGATTGGTCAAAAAGTTATGTGTATTGAAGACAGCAGGAGCATTGATCCATATACCCTTGTCGCAGTTACTAAAGATACATGCATTCTTTGTGGTAGCGCGTCGGGGACGGTCAAATTCCCAATCAAGTCACTACTCCTTATCATGTAACTCCATTTTGTTACCAAGTTGTCATGTAGCTCCGTATTGCTATCAAGTACCATTTGTTCTGAAATATATCTATTGTTATCGTTCTGGCCCCACTCCGGAAGGAGTGGGGTGCATGCCTGGCGTGACCTTAGTTAAACAATTGAATCAGTTGGGGAGGCAAATGCCATATGTATTAGACAAATAGAGAGTACAATGTAGTGCCGAAACTGACCTCATCCACACTAGATAACACGACAATCCCCGTGTTATACTATTGAAGAGAACAATGTATGTGTGCCTGCCACAGTCATCGGGATGAGACACTGACACTACACTAGTCATCCACACTAGAAAACGCATCAATTGCCACCGAAATTTCCCCGTGTTATACTATTGAAGAGAATAATGTATGTGAGCCTGCCACAGTCATCAGGACGAGACACTGACACTACACTAGTCCTCACTCCCTATGCTCCCACTCCCCTCGCTATGCATCAACCTAAGCTATCGAAGGAAGCGCTGAGGAGCCTCCCTGTCACTCCAGCGTCTGCTACGCCACGTCCTGGGCCTACACGACAACAAATTCTTGCTAAGTGTACTAAGATACCGCCTCTGGTTCTTCTGTCACATGGCAAATCACTCGTACAAAGGGGCTATATCCCACTCATGAGAGAGCTGAACATTGAAGACGACCAACCACGGAATGCCGCATCAAATCTGAACGATGCTGAGGCAGGCCCAGGGGAGGACTACGATAATCCGCTAGACTTTCACGTTGATCCTGTAGACGCACCACAGGTCTCGCATCACCGAAAGAAGAGGGAGAGGCAGTGGCAGAGGTGGCAGGTCGAGATCATACCCATGTTAATTAAAACCTACATGGTCTTAATGCAACATACTTGGTGGCTGCGAGATCCACTGATATCTTGCACACCGTGCTCTTGCGGGATGCCGGGAGGGACCATACAAGTTTTCTTGGTTCACTTCAATGGTAAGTGCATGCTCAAATGTCAGACCGACCAAACTTAATGCACAATCTAGGTCTGGATCAGGTTGCAATTATGATCTGCAGATGCGCACCTGCCGCCTGTCAGCTAGTAGAACTTGGATGCTTCCCCTCCACGCCTCTGAAACCAACAGTTGCTGTTGACATGAAGGTTCTCGAGTTCGTCAGCACACTCTTTGCCAACATTGCTCCAAACAACACTGCATGGTGCAATGCAGTGGAGACTTTCCTAGCTTCACGTCAGTACAAGTTGAATACTAAGGTTTGTCACACCTCCTTCGCCCGTACATCATGATCCCTAATACTACAATGCTCAGGAGTCATTATGCAAGCGATTTGGCAATGCTCTTCAATGGTACAATGCGCTCCAGGATGTGACGACAGTCTATGTGGACATCATTCTGCATGCTTCTTGATGCAGGGAGAGTGCCTTGACTGATGGTATCGAGCTTGACAACAAACTCAATTTCATGCCCTCATCACCGTGCCCACGAAGTCAGACTGGTGATGACACTCCAGATACTCCCTCTTGCCCAGTCACTCCTCAGTATCACCCAACTGCACACAGTGCACCTCTTCTAGCTACTCCAATGTCTCAGGAGTCATTATCCATGACTCCGGTCACTCCGCGACGTCACACAACTGTCGAGGATGCCTCTGACGATGAAGATCCACATGTGCATCGGAAGCATCGTCGAGACCAGGAGGAAGAGCAAGACAACTCGTCTTCTTCCAATCCGTTTGCTGAGCCATTGCCACAAAAAAGGCCCAGTGATTATCTTCGCGCTGCCTGTCCCCTTTGCTTTGGTGGTGAATTTCCGCAATCATCACCGTCCTCGGGGTACGTTTTCTTGACTCAACCCCCACAACAGATAACTGACTTTCTCTTGTAGCCCAGATGCTATTGTCTGCCTTGACGTTTGCTTTACACAGAAGCGCAATCGACAGGCTCGTGATCCCCCGCGCACTCACCCACGGACAGTTTTTGTCCCCGAGGGTGACGCCAAGAGCATGGACCGCTACATGTCAACAATACGCCCCCTGAAGAGGTCACAACAGACCAGACGTACCAGGCAAGAGCCGGAAGACCTCAATGCCGACAATTATGAAGTAGGCACCGCTGGTCGACTTCGTGTTCCCAAGTCAGTGTTAGACGATTGCAAGGCAGGCTTCACTGCAGCAGATGATTGTTGAGAAAAGGCCAGCACACAGTTCTTTGACGACACTGCCTTAATGGCACTTGTATGCCATCACGACATTGTTCTCTGGCTGGTCAATATGCGCTCTGCTGGCAAAAAACAACACTACGTCATTGTCCTATTGGAAACCCTCTTTCAGCACCTGCCTCTCAAATATAGGCTTGGAATCCTGTATGACATAGGGTGCCAACTGGAAAGAAGTTGCATCAAATGGGGGTTTCTAGATTGATTTCTCAATCGTCTTACATTCGCTCTCTCTGTATTCCATGCATTTGGGCATCAATGGGCCTGCCAGACAATCTGCCATCCTTGCAAACGGGTGGGCTTTGGGTTGACAGATGGAGAGGGATGCGAGCATGTTTTGCATTCAATTAGCAAACTTATTGCCTATCTTCGAGTATGCGGGGTGAGTTGATCACATTTTCCATGCTTTCACTTCTGATGTCATTGCTTTAGTATCACCAGCGCCTATACACATTGGACAGGCAGGTTCAGCATGCACGAGGAGATATCATTGATAAGCTGGGACAGTGGTTGCTTCGGCGAACTCGCCATGCATTAACCAAACGCACCGGTGCTGAATCTATCTTAGCAAGCTGTGGGCAGTCGGAGACATTCCTGCGAAGTCAATGGGCTGAACAAGTAGCTGCTCAAGTGAAGCCACTACCTTGTGAGTTATACTTCTTTCAAGGACTCATCCCCGAAGCTCAGACACTTTCAGAGCAATCTCGAGGTCAGGGTAAGGACGCTGTGCAAGAACTCATAGAACTTAGGAAGGGCCGCGACCTTCTCAAGGAGCATGTCAAAGATCTTGAGGACACGTTGATCTCAGGAGACTCGCCAGACAATGCAGCAGATGCAGAGCTAGAACTTCCTTGTGCTCGCGCATCTCTCAAGGAGCGTAACACTAAGATCAGGGCAAAGCAAAATCTTTTGGGTATCAGTGATCATGAGCGGCTGGGCAAGCTCCTTGATAACCCATATTACACAGTCCTTATGAATGCCCATGCCGCAAAGATGAGGCTGCGAGAGAAGCTCAGATTTCACAAGTTTGAACTTGACCGTTTGGAATGGTCATTTCGTAAACAGGCAAATGGTATGTCCTATTTCTCTCAAGCTTGGTAGAGTTCGCAAACCAACTATTACATGACTTGCGCAGTTGTACAACAAACACTGTGACACAATGTCCACGATGATCAAGGACCAAAAGGCGCCATGCAGTGCTTGTTCTCCTGCCAAGATTGACTCGAAAGGACTTTGGGCCCTTGATGTTGATGACGAGATTTGGCAGGACATCGGACTTGATGAGGACGTCTCTGATTCACAACCTCCAGCATGGCTTTGTGATGAGCGTGTCCGTAATGGTATTAAGGCACTGTTGGAGCATGATCGATGCCTTGAGGAGGAGCAACGTCTCGTTCATGAACGCTGAAGCTTGCAGGTGTGGTTCTCTGAAGAGTGGAAGGTTGTAAACACAGCCATTGATGGAACTGGTAAGTGTAGATTTCCAACAGAACTCACAGCACTTACTCATGATCTTACAATAGATGATGAAAGTATCTTATATCACCTTGAACTTTGTCGTGCATCACTCTGCCGCCTTTGTGCAGTGTGGCAAAAGTCAATTCAGTCACTTGACTCAGGGTATTCTGATTCCCTCCCTCCATGGGGTCCATTGACAGAGGAGATTCTTGCAGCAACAGTTGCTGAGGTGACTGCATCTGTCAATGATGATTTTGATGACGAGGAGTTTGTTCACAACCCAGAGGATGATGCAGATTTGGAGCTTGTGGATGTAATGGACACTGTTGCCCTTGCAGATTCATATAGGAATATTTCACTTGACAATAGTGATATGTTGTATGATACACTAGACTTTTAATCTTATTTGTATCTCTTTAAAATCTTATAGCTTTAAAGTGCAATGTTTACTACAAACATCTTGAAATGGCACCTAAAGGAGATCCCATAGGGTGCATGGTAGCTCCCAATATACATATAGGACCCATCCACCCTTCCCCTCCTCTCCGCCTAACCTCTAACACCAGACTAGGGGAACACTACATCACAGCTTGTCCGGCCCGCACCCCTCTCACTTCTCAGCCAGTGCCAGAGAATCCATCTATACAGACGTTCTAGATGAAATACAGTTTGCTCATGTCGGCAGGGGCGTTTGAGTGTGACTGTGAGTGCGTTAGTAGGCATCAGTAAAATGGAGGGGTTGTCTTTGAGGTCTTTGTCTTTGAATCTGTATCTTTGTCTTTGTAGCACGTCTCTAA
>JABCKT010006946.1:0-12321 GCA_018858115.1 Tephrocybe rancida | reverse complement strand
GGTATCACAGCACTGATTCTGTCGAGGCTAGCAAGTGCTATAGAGTTTGCCCCTTCGGCAGTATTGTGCAATCGCGGCAAGGCCCACGGCGACAGGGAACAATCACGGCAGCACCACTTGCGACAGAGATATCAGTCGCCGAAAAAGATCCGGCAGGTGGCTATCATGATCTCGGTGTCCTACATCCGGCAATCAACCTGATCGGTAAACTACGGCCCAGACAACTTTTTCCTGATGTGCTAAATGATTTGATGAGGCGTTCACGATTCTACGAACGTCTAAAGGAAATTGAGATAGTGATATCTGGCATTTTAAGTCTCCGCTATGTCAGCCGCAGAAGTGCCGCCAGTGGGAAAACGGCTCGCTTAATCCATCATGTAAGTACTAGGAGAACCAACCCATGGCCGTCACTGGCAATTCCCAACAACTTTTCTAATGACACGCTCCTTAATTCAGGGGTATTCGTGTTGCTTATAAGGAGGCGGTAGGGTCGACCGAAGACGGCTCTGGGCTTCCGGGGTTTGCGGCGTGGAGTGCTGGACTGTGCTGTTTTCACTGGGAGCACGAGACGTCTTTTCGCTCACGCCCCTGGGAGCTTCAACTACACAAGTAGCATAAGTGCAAGCAGTACAACACAGAGCAGTGAAACCTCGACTCGGAACCAGTTGATTGTTGCAACCTTCAACCGTCGCAGTCTCGACCGTCCCTTGAGCCAAAACCGCCCACATAAGGACTGAGCCCAAATAGTGCCTATCGGTGGGGTGCGAGACGTTGGTGATTGCTGTTGATGAGACGTGCTTGGCCTTGCATCAGCGGACAAGGCGGCACTGGTTTGTTGAACCTGAGTCAGTGTTCAGTGTGATATACGATGAGGCATCTGGCGCCTTGACAGGCGGAAAGTTTTGCGTCCCCGAGTCCCTGCTCATCGTCACCTGGGATGAGCCTCCAGATATGTCCACAGGTAGTTGGCTTTGCCTCTCTGGCTCCTGGGTAGAGGTAACCTCAGGTCAACGATCTTTCAAGGGATGTGGGAGCCGAATTCGAAGTCGGATTGCTACCGTCCGCCAGCATATACTACATAAGAAAATTCAGGATGGAGTATGCGCCACTCCATGGAACATTGTCCATCTGCATTGTGAGAACATGAAGTTGGCGACCAGGTGAGAGGCCGTCCATCCTAAACCAAAGGCGACTTGATGGTATATATGTTTCCTTGGATTTTTCCGACACATCAATCATACCTCCGTTCTGTAAGAGGGTGAAGTCAGGACTTCAGGACCGCCACTATGTTTGTAACCTTTGTATATATTGTAAATTGTGACCAGTGAGTCCATATAATGAAAGTAGGGCTGAATCAGAATCCGATTTCATCTAGCAGGATAAGTACTAATACGCGCCCAAGGACCACTCGCCACACATTGACACCTGTTTGACAGTGACTTAGTGGCTTCAATAGTAACAGTTGAGGATGTGGCGGTGAGTGTCGAACATACATATCGATCGAAGCAATGTCAAAGTCAAAGCAATATTCTATATATGTAGTCGTAAGTGGTATGCACGCCCGGCGCTATTATCTACTGCTGCAATTGACGGTGATCAGTCCCCAAGCTCCACTCGCCACACTTTGACAACTCCTGCTCGGTCCCCACTAATGATGCCCCCTCGGAACGGAGATTCTATGGACGCCAAAGCCGTGATGACGTCCTGGTGCGACCTCAGTAAATTCTGCTGGCTGTGGGTGATGAGCGACATGCGCTGCGGGGGTCGATTACTCTGCGCTCCCGTAGCAGATGTTGGGGGCCAAGTCTCCACATATGTGGATGCCGTTCCAGTGCTGAAGGCCCTTTTGCATAATGTTAGATCAGTCAATATATTGGAATGAGGAGGAAGAACACACTGATAAGAAGGTCGCTCAATGTCAGACTCCAATCCGCTTAATATTGTGGTACGTTCCAGCTTCCCCATGTCCCACAATCTCATCTTCCGATCCTCCGAACCACTGATCATGAACCCCCTGCCCGACGTTCGTATGGTCGACGGACTCTCCACGAGGTCGCTGAATTCCGATCTATGTGATGCCGAGTGGCCAGAGAAGTCCAGCCCTACTACAAATGCACGCACATCCGGAGCGGGAGTAGTAAGCACATTTGTATCCCTCGATGTGCTGGTACTACGAGACGACAAACGAGGCACAGTATCCGAAAGGTCACCTCCTGCTTGGCGTGAGCGAACGAGAGAGGCGATGGCTGTAGCAGGCCGTATCTCAGCGTCAACACCAATGAGTTCGTGCGGGTCTGGAACAGGGTCAGCGCTTGATCCTGTCCTCGTCATAAAGGTCTCCATCAAGACAGCCTTTTCAATGTCCCAGACCTCGACGAGGTTGGTGTAAGAATGGTCTGTACTTCGCCGAGAGGATTCCATGGACACCATCACCCAGTTGCCTTTGCCCTTCAACGGATGCACAACACACTGGTGAATGCGGACGGATCTTCCAGTCGAGGCAACGCCTACGTGCCAACTGCGGAGGAGAAGGCCAAATCGACGGTCCCAGAGTGTCAGAACACCTGTCGAGGTACCAACGACGAGCCAAGAACGCTTCCGATCTATACACAAGCAAGCGATAGGCCCATAATGGCGAGGGTTCTCCATAGTCTGCAACACACGCATGGTACGCAGATCTAGGACGGTGATGACAGAGTGTGTTGTAGCATAAATCAGGTTTGACGATGAATCTAGGTAAAAATTTAGACGCAACCAAGCCAAGCCAACAAAAACCCATACCCGAGTTGAAGTGTGTCATGCATGTAATGTACTCCCCAACAGTGTCAACACGATGTTCACGAATAACTTGCAGTTTACCGTACTTCGGCAGTGCTCCGGTTTGTGTAATATGCACGCGAACGATGTGGAGGCTCCCGTCATCTGCTGCACTCGCATAGCAATGAACCCCCTCCAGTATGCACACGCACTTGACCCGCGCGTGATGCTGGCTATACGTATGGCGCGGCTTGCTCGTGACATTGCGCTCCAGACGCGCTGTATCCCAGACTTTGACAGTCTTGTCATCTGAAGCGGTCACAAAGAACGAGTGATCTGGTGAAACAGCGATTCCAGTAATCGCATCTGAGTGTGACGCAAGGTGGGCAATCAGGGCCGCGTCAGTCTGCCGCGATTTTCCGTCACGATGGCTAAAACCATGGCGAACGACTCCGCGCCGACGAACAGGCCCCTCGTGGACCTTAGGGCCAAAGTCTTGCTGGAGTTCACGATTATTGTCAAGGTATAGATTTTCCAGAAGATTACTGATCCCCGGCTCTTGCCCATCTAAATAAGAATGTCAGCATCGATTTGATTGTTGGGTATGACAAAATTTGTACCGTAGGTTGAAATGGGCAACAAGGAAGGGGCTCGTGTCCGAGGCCGGAGGGTTGTCGACATGGACATCGGTGAGGATCTGCCTGATAGATCTGGGGACTCTTCTGTCCTTATCTTAGAGTGTGCATCTAAAAGTCCCGTTGCATTGGCTCTGGAGGATCCAATGGCAGGAGCCGCCTTCTGGCCATCAGTGCTCCCGATTTGAAGTCGGCTTGTGGGCCGAAAAGACTGGGAGTTCGCAGTTGATAATATGGATTCGGTAGGGCTACTTGGCCGTTCAAGTGTCGGAGGCAGTCCAGGGATATGATGAGATGTTGAGGAGGTTGATGGAGCAATAGGTGAGAAATTGCCTCGTGAAGGCGGAGGCCCAAGGCCAACAGAAGATACAGATCCGTTTATAGTCGCGAGCCTGCGACGAAGATCTTCGAAAGGCGCGCCAGAGGTGCTATGATCGGCACTTAATACTCGGTTGGAGAATGTAGGGCTAAGAATAGGCGTTCGTCCGGAACTGTCTTGGGTGGATCTTCGTGACGACGAAGTGAGGCGTGAGGAACGAGGCGTGAATTCGGAGGTGCGAGTTCTCAAGAAGACAGTTTGCGGAACGACGCCTAACTTCTGGAGCTCGATGTCGCCAATTAGTTTGAGGCTCTTGCCATCTTCCGGGTCAGAATTTAAACGTGAGGCGAAACTGGCTATACATGAATAAGATATCATTGCATGAGTTTGCTACACACCTTGAGGTCGCGTTTGCAAGCTTCAGAGTATAGTCCCGCATAGCGAGCAGTTTACTTTCCTCACTAGAAGTCATTCCGAGTTGTTGCAGCTTGGCGAGATGGACCTCGTCTCTGCGTTATGTAATCAGTATCGACACCATCGACACTATACACAGACTGACTCTTCGGATTTGTTTCTTGCAATGGTACTGCTACCTGACTTACGGACGGCCATTACGCTCTCGCGGGGAGACTCAGCTTTGGTTCGCCTTCCGCCGCGCCAGAAGCTTGTCTTGTCTGCCTTCATTGCCCATTGGACGGCAGCATCCAGAATCTGCCTTGGAAGCTGTATCATATATTAGTCTACAAAAACAAACCAAGTCAATTGTTACGTACCGGAGGCTTCATGGTCATAAGTAAGCTCAATTCACTGATCTCCTTGACATCGGACTTCAAGAAATGTCGAAGGGATGGGTACAGAATACACCAAATGTCGCTTGTACTCAAGTGCCGTGCTGCAGATGCGATGAAAGCCGCCGCACCTGTTCCACTCATTAGAACAGGGTAGGTATAAAAAGAAGGAGCCGAACCTTGACGTATCCATACGTTCGGATGGAAGAGGAAACCCAATGTCGCGCTCATGAGCTCCCAAATGCGCATCTTCTGGAATAGACCCAATTCACAAAGGCTTGTCAAAGAAGACAGGACTTTGGCAACCACAGTCTCCTCAACGTCTAAACATCATGTCAGCTGAGAATATTTATTACATCACCACAATGGCCGACCTGATAAAGCCTGGATCATGAGTGGAAGAATGTACTCTTCCAAGCTTCGCCCTCCTGCGCAGGCAGCTACATCAACAATGCTTTCGAAAAAAGCAAGGCGCAACAGCCAATCGCGGTCGTTGAGGTAGGTGATCATATGGCTCAAAAGGACATCATTGGTCTTCTGTCTTCCTAAGAAAATGCACAATGACGAGATATTGTGTAAGACAGCACGTTTGACTATGCTGGATGGATCCATAAGCAGCGCTGAGAGATGCTCTTGAATACTGTTTTGCAAATCCTGCATACTAGCGTCATAGGAAACCTGTCAGAGGTATCAACAACGACGCTCAATGAGACGAAGTTTCTGGTTAGAACCTCAAAATGGCCTTGATCATATTCTTGAGCGTCAACGGTAAGTTTGAAGGTTCCGTGAGCTTTGAGTGCTTGACCCATTTCGAGATACCGCACAGCCGTGTCCGCAAGCTGTGCTATACACTGGGCGTATGTGCATCGCACGGAGACTTCGGGATCCTGCACCAAGTGCTTGATATTCGGAATGACATATTCCGGAATTATCGCTGCATTGGAGGGAGTGATGACGGTTACCAACATAAGCTATCCCGAAGTTCGTGAGCCAAGAAAAACAAGAAGAGAGCGGAGGCAACGTACGATCTGTATCAAGGTGCGCAGAGAAGCAGAGCGAACGATGGCAGCTTCGTCGTGGATAAGGTCGACGATGTAGGGAATCATCCTGTCTAGCTTTGCCTCGTCCGTAAGGTGGCATGAAAGTGCAAGGAACACGTCTAAAGCACGAAGCTTTGACGTCGGTAGGTGGCAGTTCCGAATGTTAGCAGTCACCAGAGCAAGGATGATGAGAGCAGGGCCATCTGGAAAAAATACAATCCAGGTACGTTCACGGGGAAGAGGAGGTTTAACTTACCCTCGAACGCGGCTCGGCGCCCTCTGTGGGCGCTCTGTAGAGAGGATTCACGATTTGGGATATGTAGCTCGACGGGAAGGATATCCTAAATACCTGAATGTTAACTTCTGCACAACCTTGAGATAGATCAACATACCTGGTATGCTGAGGTCGCCGTATACTCCGTCCTTATACTTGCCGGCGGTTCATCAGCAACATCCGGTATGAGATAGGGCTCTACACTCTCATAATCTGCCTATAACTTCTCTAATCTATGATCAGACTCGCTGGGATGCGCTTCGGGCGTAGAATCCACAGACGGCGCCCCAGCAGCGTGTCCCAGCGACGAGCTAGGCCGTAAAGTAGCCCCGGACGTCGAGGGCGTTATGCCAGACGGCGTGGCTGTTGGGGGCGACGGAGCTGAGTATGCGGGCGAGATGTCGTTTACAGACGTGACATAGTTGTGGAGGAAAGAGTAAAATGACTCGGGAAAGACGGTGCCACGAGAGGTGTGAAGAAGGGTGTCGAACGTTGGGCGGGCAGAGGGATCAAGGTCAATCATCTGCTTTATCAAGTTCTACTGTCCCCGCTAAGTATGCGTGGTAGGGCAGGAGATGATTACTCACCCGGACTCCCTCGTCGATATTAACCAACTGAGCATCCACGGAAAACTCCCCCTCTCTGTATTTGAACAACTGGCTGAGGGTGAAAAGCGGGGCACCTTCCAAGAAAAGTTCTGCGATGACACATCCTGCACTGAAACAATCCATGGCCTCTGTGACCTTGCCATCTCGCTTCCCCTCATTCTCGTCCATCGCCAGCTTGGACTTCTTTGCACTGATCTCGGGGTTGGTGCTAGCCGTGAAGAACCGTTCCGGCGCGATATAGCAAGTCCGCCTTCCTGAGGTATCGAAGTAGAATGAGAAGTCCGCGGGGTCGTCGAGTGGCAAGTAGGTGGGTTTGTATGACGCGAAGTCGGAGAGGTAGACCCAATTCCAGGACGTGACTAGAATGTTCTCTGACTTGATGTCACCATGAGAGATCTTGCGGTTCCTGGCGTCGCGTAGAGCATTCAGGAGCTGGAAGGCTATCCAACGTTTCTCTATCATGCTCAAGAACGGCCGCGTGCTAAAGCCCAATGAATTCAGGTAACTCTGATAGGCTAGGAAACGTACCTGATACGGTCATACAGATTACTTGCAATCCATTGTCGGATTATGTAGCCTGCCTTGTCGGTCTCTACGAAGGCCTGGTAGTTGTAGACATTCGCAATATCGAGAAGCGCTTCTCGTTCGACTGCACATGTATGAGTTTGATTTACCGTATAGCCAAAGAACACCCACTTTTCAATCTTCGATGATAGCTGCGCAAGGATACTCCAGGATCTGGCTTTATGAAGACCTTGATCACGACAGAACCAGACTTATGGCGACACTTCACAGACTTGAGGAACCGAGCTGAACCAAGACTACAAGTCGTGAATGTGGCTACGAAGCTAGTAGATAAGAGTACACACCTCCTTTCATATATGATATCCGCCCCAAGTTCTGCTACAAACGAATCCAAAGCCCCCGTAGTTCGTGTCAAGGTGGATCCAGAGTGAACATTGCCCATGTGCGTTCACAAAACCTGGCCGAAGGAGGATAGAAGTTCTTAGTCACTGTTCGGTGCTTCAATGGGTGTGCCGGTATGCGTAAATGAAGTCGTATTAGGTCCAACCACGGCAGATGAACGCGAAGTGGAGGCGGCCTGTGGTGGTGGAATAACAGCATCTGTTTGAAGCAGGAGGCCTTGACAAGCTTGGCTCGGCCCCGACGGTTCCTTTTTGGGACTCTTCGCGTTCGACCTCTCGCGCTGTCAAATGCACTCTGCAGAACATCTTGTTCAGGCTTTCCTTGACAAGTAAATAGTACGTTCAATTGAATTCGGAAATCCCGGCATGCTCAATGGAAGCCATACATCACGCGTACCATTTGGCATTGCCTGTGGAATGCTAAGGTGCCTCTTTTGCCACCCACCTCCCCTCTTTCCGAAACCAACGCACAGACAATAGGAAACTAATCGATGTTCTATATAAATGCGGGCACCAGAATCATTATTTCTGGGCTATTCATTACCTACGGACCTTGAATCTGTGGCTCGACGAAAACCTTGCCCTCCTTCGCTCCTTCTGCGCCGGCATTCGATCACCTACCAGCGCAAATCCTCGAGCTGAAGGACTCCAAGGCTGCTATGCGCAACTAAACACTCCTCGTCTGCACGGGAGACGCTTGAAAATAGTTTGCAGCTGCCAATGGGCTCAGAGGTTCGAGTACCGTTGCAAGGATGGTCTTGCCTAGAGAATTGTCTGCACCGTAGCACCCTAATGTTGCTGTTGCTGGGATCGACCTGTTCATTACATTGTGTGTCGGAATGCGTTGATTTCAGAGGCTTACTGTTTTGAAGTAGTCTTCTTCCGAAGGGTCATTTGCAAAGGGCTTGACATTGATTAAATAAAGTGACACTAATCATAATCGATGCAAGTACAGAAATTCGAAGCAAACAATCAAGAAGGCGACGTAAAGGACGTAAAGTAACAGTACTGGATAGTGGAAAGAGCTACTTACTAGGGGACGTGATATAGGACCAAAGTGCATGCGCCATAGGTGGGCGGTATTCCTTATGCAATTGAGGCATTCTCGCCCCCAGCCAAAAATATAGCTCCCTTGGCCTTGTCAAATAAGGCGCGGTGGGCACGCACCATGATCGGCTGCGCGTCGACGTCGACAGCAGCGTGCTTCTCATCGAAATCGGGGATGGAAGCGGGAGCGAGGACGGCGCGGCGGGCGCCGAAGCGCCGATAACCAATGAAAACAAGGAGGAGTAGCAAGGCGCCACAAGCTACTCCCTGCGAGAACGTGGGGGCCTGATTGAGTGCACCGATGGGGAGGTCGTGGAAGAGTCCGATCGGAGCTACGGGGGCCGGAGCGCTGGGCGCGTGAATGGGTTCGACAGGAGTATTCAAAACGGGTGGGGCCACGAGGACGCGCGAGCTAGAGACAATAGGTTGGCGAACTTGGCTGCCGGATGTGATGGGGAGGATAGTGGTCTCGTTGTAGGCGGCACCGGCACCAGCAGCAGGGCGTACCGGAGGATACGGTCGCATAGCCTGTTCGCCGGTTCCACAAAATGCCTTGGGATCGCCATTTCTTGCGATCATAGTTGCAACGCCGATGGTCCAGCTGGAGCGCGAACCGAGGTCGGTAGTGGAGGGGAAACGAATAAGGCCCTTCCACGTCTCGTGATCAGAGAGCCGCAGATTGAACCCCTTGCGGCCATGCAATAATGACATCATCCACGCTGCAGCGAAGCAGTGCTTGTATGCGTGTTCGTCGTTCCTAATTTTCCCTTCGTCCCACCCAAAGGGTTGCAGCCAGGAGCCATTGCAATACTGGTCAACGGCCTGCCTGAAAAGTTTGGGATCGTAGGCGTCGTCTACGTTGTAGAAGCCTTCCTGAGCGAAAAACTTGTAAGTATACCAGAAGCTGGAAACTCCGTAGAATCGCTTTGTGAAAGGTTCGATATCGAGGGCAGGCAGTGGGAGAAGTCCAAAGTCTACACCACCAAGATAGGACTGTGCCATGGCCAAGCACTTGGGAAAATCGCCGCTGCCAATGCTGGAATGACGGGGATCAAGGTCGAAAGGTTGGTGGTGGGGAAGGCATGGGTTGTATATGGAAGTTTTGGAATCTTGTCGCTCAGCAATTGCGACGAGCTTCTTCTCGATAGCTTCGGATCTGGAAAACTCGGCGCCTAACTCCCAGGAACGAGAGCTCAGCTTATGTCTGGATTTAAACAAACACACGGTCTGGGCCACTTTGTCAGCAGGGAGGGTGGGATCCGCAAAGGCAATCTGCATGGATTTCCCGCCAAGTTCCAAGACACCAGGCATCTGGTCTGGTTGCCATCGGCCGTGATTCAGCGCGATCCACGCGTAAACACCTTCGTCCTTTTCGGGGACTACAAAGGAATGTTTATCTTTGATGGTATCGATAGGATTCTCGCCGTTGGTAGTCTCTCCTAGACAGACTCATCACGTCGTACCTCCTTTCTGTAGTCTGTTGGTTATCTCGGGTCTGTGTCGGTAGGGTAACCATATTACAAATCATTGAAATGCTCAACCAAACAAACACGTCGCGTCCCCTCGTCGCGGTCTATCTAGGCTCATAGAAAGTGGTTTACAGATTATTTCAAGGAATCTAGCGGTTGAGAGCATGAAAAAATATGTATCAAAACTTTACATGTGGTTAAACAGAGGTTATCATCACAGATGAGCGAGATTTCGGGTAGAACCACGTTTCCTTGTCTCGATTGAATCACACCCACAGCATCTCACCGAATGAGCTTCCTTTCACCCTCGGTCACTCAGTAAAGCCCACAAATAGCCAAGTCTGAATTCCTACAGTGCAGGGAGCTTCACGGACCCGGTTCAAGAGGGCATAGGCAACCTGGTTGATGACCGAATAGCCAGTGGCTTCACTACTCATGTGAAGCCTAAGAACGGGACAAGATGATGGGGCTTGAATATGTTGACAATCAAGACAGGCTAGCATAGACGATCCAAGTGTACAAAGCCGATACGGCCATGGAATGTCCAACAACAGTGGGCTTCATTCTAAGACGTCATTCTGCCATATTTTTTGAAGTCTTTGCCTTTTGGGACGAGGATGATGCGAAGAACAAGTTTTAAACGGGTGGGGGAGGTCACAAAGTAAGTAAAATGGTTGTGGTCGTATTGCTCGTTGGAAGAATGCAAAGTCAACTCTTCAGAACGGTGATTGATGACTATTCTCATGTGTTTGCAGCATCCAAAAAAGGAGATTCTTATGTAATAAGCCTACCCTACTGACATGGGGGGCGCGTTAACCGCAAGACTACGCTGTTGGTGCTGCCGTCACCAAAGAGCCATTCGTGCCCCTCTGCCCAAAGAGCATGGACTATGTTCCAAGCTGCGTGCATGATGACTTCCCTTCTGGGTCCATTGTCAATACTGCGCACACCAGCAGTAGCCATGATATAGAGGGGAACATGGCGTGGTTGAGTGGCGGGATCCAAGCCCTCAGTGCACAACTTATTTGCACCCTCATCAGTGGTTTTGACGGGTCCTTGGAAGCGATTCGAAAAGGTTTAAAGATTTGGAAGACGTTTAACGTCGGTTAATGCTTTTAACATTCTGTAACAGGGGAATGGATAGGGTCAGGCCTCCCTGTATTGATCAACTATAATATGCTAAGCAATGAATAATTTCTGTCAAGATTTATCTTTCCTAAATTGTACATAGTCCTATTCCAATTATATAATTGACTTAGTTTGCTACCCACAGATACTCATTGTCATCGTTGTCAAGTGGTGCATCATCATCGAAATAATCGTCCTCGTTAGAAGCAATGCCACCTAATGGGGCCAACCCCTCGAGCCTTTAAGCATCATTGAGTAAAATGCCCAAATATACAATTTGCCAACTCACCGTGAATCAAACAGGCGGCTACGAATGTCGCGAAGCAGTCCATTGAGCCCCCTCCTGCGGCCAGATTCCATGTCTCTCAACTGGTTGAGGACATGATAGTAGGTACCTCCACAGTTATCTCAAGAGAACTCCATGATTGAGGAGGCGTTACCCATTTCATGCAACTTAATTATGCACCAGATCTAACATGCCAGGTTCAGCGTAAATAAGGTAATAAATTTTGGGAAAACGTACGGCGGAAAAAATGAGGGCAATTGAGCTCAGTGGAAAGAGCAGGCCAAAGAGGGTATCCTGCCCACGAGCAAAGCCTTTGCGAGGATCATAGAAAAAGTGGCGCACTATATCAAAAAGTGCCTGATGGTTAAAAATTTTTGAAGGACCGCCAGCCAGATTCTAGCCACACTTAGAATTAGTAGGAGCTCAGTCAAGAAAGGAAAAGGGCTCGCGTGAGTGTAGTAGCCATTTTTGAGGAGTAGCTGGGCACGGTTTGAGACGTAAGCTTGTTTATCCGCATCGAGCAGATGAGTTGATGGAATTAGGTCATAAAGCCATGGAACGCGCTCATTGCAGATACGTTTCAGTTGATTATGAGTCACGCTGGCAGCTGCTTTTATCTAAGAAAGAATTATCAATGAACTCAGGGCATACTGGATGTGCACTCACTGATTTTATAGCTAAAGCGGTCGGTATCGTTGGAGCCGATCCTATACTAGCTAAAGGAAAGTAAATTATCAAAGGTTGTGAATGAAGGGGAAAGGAGCACTTATGTGGAACGTGGGCTGTAATAAGGGCAGTTTCATATGTGGTGTGAGCTTGAAGCTTGAGAATGGGTTTATCCGGAAATGCATCCTGTGTGAGCAACTCTTCGATAAGAAGATCTTGCGCACATTGCACAACAATCTTTTCGGCCGGTGTTAGAACTGCGTGCCCCTGTGGCATTTCTGACTGCTTGCTCTGCTTGCAGTGATGCGCTAGCGTAGGACGTGCGCTGCTATACCGAGGTTGTCTTGAGCAGTCGGCTGGGCCGAAATACAACAAGAC
>JABCKT010006945.1:0-12342 GCA_018858115.1 Tephrocybe rancida | reverse complement strand
ATGATGCCTAGATATTGCAGTATCACCTTCATCAATTTTACTCTCTCACAATCTTCACATCTAGGAATATCATGAACTGTCCAGTTTCCTGATGCAACATCATCGTTCTCTCTTTCCACAGCGGTCGACTCTGCACCTCAAGATTGTTCTGAAGTAGCACGGAGGAGCTATGGTTTCGATATCTCCAGTTTCTTTATCGCCCTCCATGCCCATCATTTCTTCAAGGATGGCCACCCTCTCCGTCAAGTCCTCTGCCCTTGCCACTGCTGGCATGGCAGTTGTGCTTCCTGATGGCACCTTATGGGGGGTATTTGTGCCGATGAGAAGGGGCCTAAGACGACAACTGTCTGCTCCGGTTGCAGTCCTGTGATGTACAAGATCAGGGTTCTAAACATCAGATTTGGTTCTCAACCTCCATAACTGTACAGTTGGTTGGTATACTGTCAGTCACGGCCACTGGAGGTTTCTTGATTTCTGATATTTTATTGCTGATTTCAAAGCAACCAATACATACACAATATATACAGTACTTATAATGTACATTTCACCCTCCCATAACCTGCTCCAACCACCCATGTATGTCAGCAATTGGCAGGATTAGCTCCTACATGTCCCAAACTGTCCATCAAACAAGTAGCTGTGTCGTTGAACCTGCCTATGTCAGCCTATGCTGCTAGTTGATGTCTTCAAATACTGGCAGTTGCCCAAGTATGGGATGTCATCGTTCGGGGCAGTTGCCCAACTACCCAATTTGGAAAGCTTGGATAATCAAGAAAAGCCTGCTGGCTTCAAAATATAATAAATGCCATCAAATAAATAAATGGGCTTCTCACTGTCCCACAGAATTGATGGGTGATGGCATGTTTCCAAGAGATATTAATAGATGTTTTTGGTTGATGCGTGCAAATGACACAGCGCGCCTCTTGATGGTGCTGGTAAACAGCTGTCAATACCTCAACAAAACATGAAAATCCTCCCTGTGTGGCAGCATAAATGATGGGTGGTAGTGGACCCTGAAAATGAGTTCAGAATAATATTTCATGGATATTCCATATGTTTCCCCAATAAAAATAGCATGGGAAGGGCTGGATGGCTGAAAATGCTTATGGATGATGCTGTGCGCCACAATGAACAAATCTACAATTTTGTTCTCAATTTCTGCTTCAATGAGAGAGAATGAAGTTGGAATGAGCCTGTAATAGGTGGCTACTGAGGTACATAAACATTATATATTGTGCTCAATGCTCAGAATGCCTGCCGAGCATGTTTATAATGATGAGCAGGCGTGTGAACAAAATCGGCAAACACCGAAATCTGGTTCAACGCCTGTTTGGCACATCAGACTGTGTCTCTCTCTACCATCATTGACTCCCATGAGCACGCTACCTTACTCCAACGTACCTCAAACACAAGGGGGTGAGTATTTCGTTATATAACTTGTCTTTAATGAAGTAAAACACATGCTAACACTCTATTCTGTGTGTTTCTAGGTACTTTTTTTTTTTTTTCATTATTGGTACCTCCTGGCCCTCAACATCACACACTCCTCCGCTTTTGATGAGATGTGAGATGGCCTCTGAGCTAGGACAACACTGAGGGATGATCAGGGGACCCGAATTCCAGGATGTCTCATGGTACGTGGCACAGATCTTGTACCACGAGCCCAGTTAACCATCAACAGTCCAACAGAACCCCCAGCTCCACCTGCCGCCCTCCACATCTTACGCAGCTCTTTGGCGGATCCACCACCACTCCCTTTCGGCCTACCACACATCCCGCGACGCTCATGAGGCACCACAGCAGTGTGTTTCCTGCCCACGCCCCAAGTACCCGGGAATTCGGGATAGACGCAGAGTAACACATGGCTGCAGCCCACTTGCTGTAACCCCACAGCTCACTCTTCCACAAGCTTCAACGAGGACAAGTGCTTGCCGTTGCCCATAGTGTTTTGAGGTCCAGTCGTTGCAACCGCAAAAGACCGCAACCCGACCGGACTGCGACCGCTAGCGACCGGACTTGAAATCGCGGTTCTAGAGTTGCAACCACCGGTCGCGGTTGCAGTTCCTGTAATTTTTAGAAATGTGCAACTGGTCAAAGACCGGTTGCAACCCAACCTCAAGTCGTTAATTCACGTCCATTACATACCTTGTACAAGTGTGCAGTGTATATTTTCATGGCAGTGAAATACATACCTTACACGTCATGATCTGATTAACGAGGAAGCCAATCCAATACATAAAAACATGCTCGAAAAACGTTTGAACAATGTGTATCTGAAGATATAAACATATAGCCCATTAACCATCCATCAATACCTCATTCTCTCCCTTCTATCAGCTCATTGGTCTTCCTCCTTCACCTCCTCCTCGCGTACTCTGTGGTGCAGCCACAACCATGGCAAAATCAGCACTAAAAGCGGGTGAGGCATCATCAAGTAAAGGCAAGCAAGTACCTACCAAAAAGTCTGCGCATGGTAGGAAGCGACCAGCAAGCAGAAGTAGCGATGTTGAACAGGATGATGACAACTCCGAGCCTACACATCGTCATAGCAAACGTCACAAGGGGACATCCGAAAACGAGCAGCCAGTACACACAAATGCAAAGAAGAACAAGGCCAAGGCGAAAGCCAAGACCAAGTCATGAACGAAGGGCCGAGCGACTGCAGCAGCTAGGAAAAATATGAGCAGCGAGGACGAGAATAATCTCGAGGAGGAGGAGGAGGAGGAGGAGGAGGGGGAGGGGGAGGGGGAGAGGGAGGAAGAGGAGGACCGGGAGCAGGGAGAGGAGGAAGGGGAGGAGAATGAAGAGGAAGGGGACGACGAAATCGAAATTGAGGTTAGTCCTGAAAGTATACGTGGCAACACAACTCACCCGATTGATTAGGGACTCAACGAACGCCAGTTGCAAGGCATTCCTGGCGTTCTTCCTGTCAAAAAAGACTCCACTCGCGACCTCCTTCTGATCTTTGGTGACCGATGCAAACAGGAGTTCGAGCGGGCAGACAAAACTGTACATTGTGTTGAGGGGAGATGGTGCTGGTGTTGCAAGTGAGTCACAATCTTCATGGCAAAATCAGAAATACTTACCCTGATGTAGGGCAGAACATGAAGAATCATTGAGGAAAGGGCGGCGTCCAGCTCGGACGCTCGAGAAATGTTTCATGTTGGGTGCAAATTCGACTTGTCGTGGCCACATCATGCATTTTCATTTTGATGAATACGAGCGCCATTGCAACGCTGCAGTGCCAAAGATATCGATGAACCACGCATGTATACCTGCCGGTGTGAAGAAGCAGCGTGAGGATGCTGCAAAGCAACAGAAGCTGGGCTTCAAGTCAGTGACAGTGCCAGCAGAGTTCACAAGGCTTGGTGTCCTCGAGTCAGTTGCCAAGCATATAGCGATTGATAATCAGGTCAGTCCAGATCCGGAATGTTCAAGAACGTACAGACTGATAAGATTGGCAGGCATTGATGTTAGCAGATAAGACCAGTTTCCAAAACTGTCTTGTGTCCATGCGCCCAACAGCGAAACAGGCCGATCTTCCTAGCTCTCATGACGTCGGCATGTTCCTTCACAACATGTTTGTTGCAGCCCTCAACAAACTCAAGACTGACATTGAGGTAAGATGTCGTAGATGTCTCAGAATGATGTACTGATCTTGCTCACATTGTTGAAGGCTGCACCTGGCAAAGTCTCTTGCACTGCTGATGGATGGACTGCAGACACGACCAAGATGGGCTACCTTGGCATGACAGCTCATTGGATCGATGTCAGCGAATCTGGGAGGTGGACACTTCACGCCGAGGTTGTCGGCTTTCAGCTCATTCATGGAACTCATGCCGGCAGCAATCTCGGACGTTACTTTGTGGGCTTATGCAACCATGTGGGCATCATGTCGCCAAGCCAATCTAAGGTACGCACGTTTCTTACCCATTGTATTTTTTTTCTAAGTTCTGTGCAGCTCTATACTCTGACCCTCGACAATACCTCAGCCAACGACACTATGTGCGAGGGTATTGAGGCGCAGCATGTTCGGCGACAACTCGTTCACTGGCCCGCCTCCGAAAATCAGCTTCCATGTCTCGAGCACGTTTGCAACTTGGCAAACGTTGATGTGATGGATCACATTACGAAAATCAAGGTGATTGATACAACCAGCGCCATTTGGGAGTACTCCCCTGGAGACGATGAGAATCGTGTTCTCGATGGCAGAATCGATGTGATTGCAACGATACGCACTTTGTCCATCAAGGTGAGTCTTCCTCTTGGCCTGCTTTTCCTGTTCACTAATGCCACTTCCAGCTGCAATCATCCAGTCAGCGTATTCAATATTTTGAAAGTCTTCAGATTGAATGCGGAATCACGAAACCACTCAAGCTGACACTTCACAACAACACTCGATGGGGATCAGCTTATGGCATGCTTGAGCGTGCCTTGATACTCCGGGCTGTACGTGTATTGTGTATCCCTTGCCCTTATTAGGCCTGTCTGATGAGTCAGCTTTGATATTACACAGGCAATAAACTTATTCGTTGTCCATGCAGACCAGCTGTATGGGCCAATTACAACGCAGCGAACCAATGGGCACATTACAAGGAAGATACTCTGGAACGAGTTTGCCTTGAACAACGCGGACTGGGATCGAGTCCATGATGCAAAGGTTATTCTTGCGGTACGTTCCTGTCTGTCTTATTTACCCTGTCAACTGTCACTTAGACGTTCAAAAGGATTCAAACCGGGTCCTTCATTACTTCTCTGCTCAAAAGCATCCAACGCTTTGGCATGCTTTGCCAGCCCTCGAGAACCTCCAGTCTGCATGGGAGGATAAGCTTGCGAATGCCCTCTATGCACTCTACCACGCTGCCATCAGGGATGGCCTGGAAAAACTGATCAAGTACTATACTCGTTTTGACCGCAAGCCGGTCTATATTCTTGCCCTCTGTGAGTCAGACAGCAGATTTCATTTTTCGTCTGGTACTGATGTATGTTTAGTTTTGCACCCTTACTTCAAGCTTCATTACATCAAGATTGTGTGGGGTGGGTCTGAGGAACAGCAGGCCAAGTTCGATAAAGGCAATTTCAATGCAAAGGATTGGGTCAATGAAGCCCGTCAAATTGTCGAAGCTTCAGTAAGCATTCTTTTTGTCTATCATTCATTTCTTTTATATTGATGAACTCCTTAGCTCGAGAACTACTGGGCAACACGGCCCATGCATGTTGCAAAGACTGCCAAAGCTGCACCGCAACCTACTGCTGAAGATTCCTTCACATCCGAATACAACAGGCATCGCCGCACTCTCCTCACTCAAAAAGGCGACGATGGATGGCAGGTTGAACTTCGGCGATACCTCAAGGACGTACCTGAGGATGTTGATTCAGAAACGGATATCATTGCCTGGTGGTCGGTACGTGTATTAATATTATTTCTCAATCAATCTTACTTTTGATAGGAACACGCAAAAACCTATCCAACCATCGCGCATATGGCGCTCGACGTCCTGCCTTGCCAAGCCTCTTCAGTTCCTTGTGAACGCGTGTTCTCATTGGCCAAACTCACAGCAACGGACCGTCGTGCTCGCCTTGGGCCTGAACTCTTCGAGAAGCTCCAGATCTTGAAGCACATTTGGTGCCCTGAGCTTGTCAACATTGCGAAAGCCAATAGCGAGGAAGTTGACCGTGTTACTCTTACAGAATTTGAGTGTCTTTTGTCTGCAGATAGTGAGCTCGACGTTTGGGACAAGGAGACTACATAACTGTATATACTATTTCAAAGTTTCCTTCGTACGTCGTATCTAGTGACCATATACTTGTATTGTATCTTAGTTTGTTACAAATGACACTACTAAGGCTTGGTTGCAACCAGTCGCGACCGGTCAGAGACTGGTTGCAACTGGGTCGTGTTGTGACCGGTCAGGACCGGTTGCATGTGGTGCAGCGACCATAAGAGACCAGTTGCTATTGGTCAGGTTGCGGGTCATGGAAAGTCGGTTAGTTGAGCGACCGGTTGCAGTCACAGTCTCTAAAAAAGAGGTCCAAAAACCGGACCGGACATGACCTCAAAACACTAGTTGCCCAGGATTATGCTTTGTGTAGGCAGCCCCGGGATGTCGCGATTGGGCCCTCCTCTGCGTTCAATGTGATGTGAGATGCTCTCGGAGGTGGTTCAACACTGAGGGGAGGACAGGGGACCCAAATAGTGGGATGCCTGCATGGTGTGTGCTCAGGGTTTTGCACCCGAGCCCCACTGACCATATGTAACCACGCAGGCACTCGGGTCTTTACACCCCTCCTCTCTCTGGACCCCACTTCCTCTTATCCGCGCCTTGCTCCCCATGCCCTTTTCCTCCTCACTGCACCCCTCCACTCTCCCTATCCCAGCGATGATACGCACCGCTGCCCCAGAGACACGACCCCTTCGGGGTCGAGAGAGAGAGAGGGAGAGGATGATGGCCAGGATAGGCAGGACAAGGGGGGGACAAGACAAGGGGGTGACGAAATTAGGGAGGGATAAGAAGAGGGGGGAACAAGAAGAGGGGGGGGGATGAAATGGAGGAAGGCTGAGATGGGGGGGGATGAGGCAAGGGGGGGATGAGATGAGGGGGGGAAGAGACGAGGGGACAAGACTAGGGAAGGGCAAGACGAGCGAGGGATGAGAAGAGGGAGGGACAAAATGAGGAGGGAAGGAAACGAGGTAGGGATGAGACAAGGTGGGGCCAAGACAAGGGAACGGCAAGACAAGGGGGGAAGGAAATGAGGTTGGGACAAGACGAGGTTGGGATGAGATGAGGGAAGGGCAAGACAAGCGAGGGACAAGGGACAAGGGAGAAGAAGAGGGAGGGACAAGTGGGAGCCATAGCGAATGTTGGGGTGCACCATGTATATAACCATTTCCTGTAGTTTTCCTACCATAATAAAATAACATAAAATCACTTTCTGGATAACATGGAAAGATTCATACAGTATTACTGACTTTGTCAGAGAGAGAGAGAATGATAATAGTGTTGCACACTACAAGTTTTGTATGAATACAACTACTTTTATACAGGGTAGAATATGACATTATGTCTAACCTGACTTCAACACGGTAGAAAATTGAGCTGTGGGCTCTAAATGGTCTTAATGTGTCTCTAGCACCTATTTATACCCTACAATCATAATAAACTTCATTTGTTCGAGCTTGAGAGCGTCGCCGACGACAATACCGTGGCAGTTTTCTGGATATTTCCATTTATGGCTAATTTTGAATAACTTCCCTTCCACCTGGCCTACTGACTAAATTCAAGTTGTACAATACTTAGAAAGTATACTAAAACACTATCTGTGTATTATAAGTACTGATTGTCATGTGGTTAGCTTTTGAAAATGTCGTTGAGAAGGATGAACAGCCGTGTGAACGAGGCCGGTAAATGCCAAAGTGTGGTTCGATGGCCGTTTTGGACATTGAAATTGTGCCTCCTCCCATTATCGTCGCTGCCCTCCTCGTCGTTACATCTCTCCCATGCCATCAGAACACCCAGAGGTAAGTTTCACCATTTTTATTACTTTTCATGTCAATACATCGTCCTAACATAGAGTTTTCATCGGTTTACAGGCAAATCTTGATGTTTTTTTATATTTTGTACTTCAACTGCCTTCCTCCACTCTCGGGGATATGTGAGCTGGCTAGAGAAGTGGGTTTAACATTGTGGGAAGGCCAGGGGACCCAAATAGCGGGATGCCTGCACAGTGCGTGTTTGTGTTGTACACCCAGAGCCTCACTGACCATACCCAACTTCCCACAGGATTTTATTCCAGGCCAACTACGGGCTCAGACCCATACCACCCAGCTGCCACCCTTTCACCTATTACAAAGGTGTGTCAGCTGGTCACCAACACCCCAAACCCCAGCTAACCCGAGTACAGGCTGTGATTCCCTACAGCATTTCACTGCTGACATAGGCCTGCCCCTTCGACATTCAACACTCAGCCCCTACATACAGCAGTGCTACCTAGACCACCCATCGACTCCACAGCTGCTTCCACCTTTCCCCCTTCCCCAAGTACTCGAGCCCAGGAATTCAGATGGGGGGATTGGTGTCTGCCTGCAACTCGCATCCACCCCAATATGCCAGCATCGGCCCCCGCTCTGCACACCCAACCTGTCACGTCGCATGCTGCGAGCCCACTGCTAGCTCACCACAATACCCACCCAGCACCCAGAATGCAACCAGCCTGCTATTGCAGGTGGCCTCAGAACTGGGAGCGGGGCACCTACCCCGCACACAGCAGGGCCCGTACTTGGAGCCGCTGCCCTGCAGCTGGTTACTATACGGGCCCTTCACATTGGTGGGGGATGCCTGATGCAGGGGTTGGCGTACTCTGGGTATGTCGACGGTGATGGAACCGAACAGGTACAACTATGTGGCACCAGGCAGAATGAGCAGCAGGTGGGAAAACAAGCGATGGGAACAACAAGCGGCGGGAACAACAGAATGGCAAGGATAACGGAGCGATGGGGACAATGGGGTATGACGAGCGGTGGGGACAACAGAGCGGTGGGGACAACAGAGCGGTGGGGACAACAGAGCGGTGGGGACAACAGAGCGGTGGGGACAACAGAGCGGCGGGGACAACAGAGCGGTGGGGACAACAAGCAGCAGGGGACAACAGAGTGGTGGTAAACGGAGCGGTAGGAACAATGAGCAGCAGGAATAATGGAGTGGTGGGGATAACGGAGCAATGGGATACCAGAGTGACGGGGACAATGGCATACAACAAGCAGTGGGGACAACAAGCAGTGGGGACAATGGGTGGCGGGAATGACAGAGGGGTGGGCATGACGGAGCAGCAGGGACAATGGAGCAATGGGAACAATGGGGCAGCGGGCACAACAGAGCGGCAGGGATGACAGAGCGGCAGGGATGACAGAGCGGCGGGGACGACGAGTGGTGGGCAGCAGGCAAACATGCAGGATGCTGGCAGCGAACGCCATCTCAATGGCGAGAGAGAGAGAGTAGCAGTGGGTGTCGAGGGGTTATGTTATTTCTTTTTATATATATTTTAATAATGATACCCTATATATTGTACTACCTACATAGAATAGTATATGGCGCTGTGGCCTAATGGTCAAGAGGATCCCATTTTAGAGCATGTGTCTCACAATCTGAAGGTTGTCTGTTCAATTCTTGCTGGTGATGAAAATTCTTTCAATTAGTAATTGCAATTTCCAAATCAGGAAGTACAGTGGAGTTTCTGGGCAGGTGTATATCATGGAGTATTTTCTAAACTAGGTAAGGGGCAACTGCCCTGTCTGATGACATCCCCTACTTGGGCAACTGCTAGGGTTGATGTTATCAGACAGCTGATACAGGTGGGGACCTATAGTATCCCAGCTCTGCCATCTCATTGTCCAGCATCTCCCACCAGTTGTACGCCCTGTCCATTGTCCCATACATCGCCTTCATCACTTCCATAACCTTCTTCTGCCCATCCTCCCCCACCACCTCATATCCCTCAGGCTGCTCCATGATGATCAGGGCCTGTGAGGGTGCATTGAGGTAAGCGCCGACATAGTCCACCTGCCATGCCTCCATGTCCCTAGCAGCTGCAAGCGCAAGGTTCATGTGCAAAGACTCATATCAAATGACAGACACGTAGTCATCCATGTGGTAGTCAACTCCTGGAATCTGCGTGAACCCCTTTGCAACGAGGCGCGCCTTGCACCCCACAAGTTTCCCATTGACGTTGTACTTGTTGGCGAACACCCAGTGGTTCCACATCAGCTTAACCCCCTCAGGGTGGTCTACAAGGGTCCAGACTTTGTGGGACATCATGTTGGCAATCTCTTTGTCCATGGCCTCTTGCCAGAGGTCAGGGTGTGTCATTGCCTCAGCGTATGTTGATGGCACCCAGTTGTTGTTGGGGTCTACGAGGAGTGCCACTGCATTGTTGAGCTGGGTCATGTAAGCCATTACAGTAGCAATCATGGTTGCAGACATGCTAGTAGAATGACCATCACGAGCCCAATCATGCCCAGCTGCCCTGTCTGCCGCCTCATTAGCACTCAATTCAGCCATGTGAATAGCAGCTGCTGAGGGGGCCGCGGTGTGTGAAGATCATTGTGGTTCCACAGGGACAGGGGCAGGCAGTACAGCGGGTACGGGTGCAGGTGCAGGTGCCGGAGGAAGTGTGGTATGAGCGGGAGGTAAACCATGTATGCGGGCATCCTCTGCGTCACTGTTGGTCTCCTCCTTCGACTGTTCAGGCTCAAACTTGTAGTCTCTGACTGTCTCTTCGTTGATATCTGCAGCATGGTACTCAATAGTGCGGTGAGGAAGTCCTTTCTCAAAAATTATGTCACGGGATCTGAAGATGCAGCCAGTAGATCTGTCCAGAAGGCAATATGCATCGCATCTGAAGTAACCGAGCAGCACTGCCTTCACCGATCGAGGCTCAAGCTTGCCAATACCCGACTCCTCCAGGATCCGAGCATACGTGATACAGCCGAAAGGATGGAGGTGTGAGATGTCAGGTTTTGAGCCTGTCCACATCTCATGCTGGGTAGTTTCAGGGAGTCAACACATCGGGAGAAGATTCAAGACGTAAACCACGGTCACCACGCATTCTGCCCAGTATGTGCCTGGTAGCCCTGCATCCTGGAGTAAAGTCCTAATCCAATCAAAGATGGTGCGGTTAATGTGCTCGGTGAACCCATTGCTAGCCGAAGAGTGTGCTGTAGTCATGTCATGGATGATGCTGTGATCAGCGCAATACTCTTCCCAGAGATCATTGACAAACTCTCCACCTTCATTGGTACAAATCTTCTTCAGCTTCTTCCCAGTCTGCCTCTCTGATGTGACGTGGTAATGCTTGAAGGCAGCCAGTGTCGTAGCAGCCTCCTTGTTGGTGAGGAAGTATACCTCCTGGTAAGATGACACACCATCCCCAATTAGGAACATGTACAGTTTACCTCCCATAGATTGCACCCGCATTGGACCACACAAGTCGCCATATGCCTCCACGTTGAGGTCTGTAGCGGTGCATGTAGCCCCATCAAAGGGACGTCGAGGGTGCTTCCTGGAGATGCAGTCCTCGCACATTCCTGGCAGCTTTGTCTTTGTGGTGGCGTCCAGGCCTAGGACCACACCCTCCCAAATCATCACCATAATTGTGTCTTCAGAAACATGTGTAAGGTGTCGGTGCCAGGTTGCAATGTTTGTAGGACATGTCTTCGACCTGGATACCATTGCGAGGGCTGCAGGGGCTGCAGGGTTAACTGTGGTGGCCTGCAGGAGGTCGAGGCAGTACATCATGCTGACAGATGCTCCGACTCCCTGCAGATCGCTGAACGTAACACCTTCACCACTGAATGTTGTAGTGAATCCTGTGTGGTCGAGGCATCTGATGGAGATGAGGTTGTGGGACAGATCCAGAGTATGGATAGCATCAATGAAGGTGAGCTTGACTTTCTTCCTGTTGTATGTGACGACCTTCTCAACATTCCCTCTGCCAGCGATGGTGAATGTGCCTCCCTGTCTCACTGTCGACCCCGAGTGTGGTTCAGCAAACTCTGTGTATGTCACAAAGTCCTCGTGTCTCACGAAATAGTGTTTGCTTGCACCAGAGTCTGCATAGGTTGTTACATTGCCCTGTGCAGTGAGCACAACGGCCTTCTTGGTCTGGGCTAGGACAACAGAGAACGCGTAGAAGGTGTCAGTGGAGTTATGTGAGGGAGAGGATACTGCACCTGATGGAACAGTGACTATGTTTGCAGTTGCGGGGTGTGGCGCCATAGCGGTTGTGGTTGTTGGTGTCAGCATGTTTGCATTGCCCTTTTTCCTCCACCAATCAGGGTACTGACCAGCTTTCCCTCCCCCAGGTCTAAAGCAGTCGCGGATATTGTGGCCAGTCCTGCCATAATTTGGCGTGTTCATGCATACCTCGGTTGACTTTTGCCTCCCACCAATCTGTTGGGTGGATAGCACGAGAGTTGGTGCTGCAGCCGGCTTATCCCTGCTCAGGACAAGGCCATACATATGGAGGCCGTGAAGTACTTCGGCAGATGTTTTCAGCATCCACAAGGTGCTGACAATGATGTTCCATGAAGTAGGCATTGAGGTGAGTACTATCATTCTGAACGCTCCGTCCGTCATGTTCCCGCCCTGGTTATTGACCTCTCCCCAGGCTTCGTGGAGTTTAACGAAGTGACCATCGAGATCAGTGCCTTCCGCATATCTAATAGCATGTAAATCCGTGTCAGCTTTTAACAAGCCTAGGTCCAATGCGGGAGGACTTTACACTCCCCCTGGTTTTACTTAGACTCCACGTGGAGTCTACCTGGAGTCTACATAGAGTCTACATGGA
>JABCKT010006944.1:0-12358 GCA_018858115.1 Tephrocybe rancida | reverse complement strand
TTGCAGCCCGGCACGTCTTAAATCGGGCAAGAACTGACAGAGATATGCTCAAAACAGTGGGGAGTACACAAATTGACTGCAACCAGTATTGTTTTGGTCACAACTCCCTCAGTTCTTGTCCGATTTGGACGTCCCAGGGAGAGATTTGAAGGGGATATAGTACATCTATGTGCACAGCGGTTGCGACCGGTCGCAACCGGTCGGAGGCGGTTGCAAAATCCATCGAAATCCTAGCAACTGCAACTGCAACCGCTGGTTGCTCACCAGCAACTGCAACTTGAAGTCCGGTCTTTTGCAGTTGCAGTCCGGTCGGGTTGCGGTCTTTTCCGGTTGCTGCAACCGGACCTCAAAACACTAAGTATAAGAGACGAAGGGGAGGAAATATGCTGTGGTCTTGGTGGGTCTATGATGGTGTTAGCACATTTGTGGGGCACACAGAAAGATGATAGGCTTACACTTCGAGTTCTCGAGTTTGAGGCATCAACGTGTCAACGGTGAAGCTGCTGACTCTTTAGCATCCCCACCCACACTCTCAAAATGAATGTCTTACCTCATTCATTTTCATGTCCTTGCTCCAGAGCTTGAGGTGATGGTGCTACCCAACGACGTTAACGACCGAAAAAATCCAACCAAAAGGAAAAATAAATTCACATACCTTCGACACCCATCTTGACGTCATCTGCCTCCTCAAACACCCTCTCCTTTAATGCCTCCCCTGCCTCCCGGATCCACCTCTTCCCCATATTAGGCGGCATCAATATTCTTATCCCATTCCTCACCCATTCATGGCTCTCCTTCTTGTGTTCCCATTCCCTTCTCCACTCCTTGTGAGTACTGCCACCGCCCACTCAAAGCGTCACTGCCTACTGCCGTGTGTTTATGTATTCTTCTTCTCTCTTGGGCGCATACGAGTTGTTTCAAGTAGTATAAGCAGGTGGTGGTGTTTGAGGTGTAGGAAAGAAAAAGAATAGGCAAGGGCAACTAAGGAAAGGCAGAGTTGGTGGAAGAACTCAGAAGTTGGGGCTGTGCTCTTGTCATTTGAGTAAATAATTGCCGGTGATCACACTGATGTGATCATGCCACCGGCAAGCCATTTGGCGTTGAACGATCGGACTTTTACTGTAAATGTGAGGGAGAAAAACTTGTCATACATGTCGTGGTCGTGCCACATGCCATGACTTATGCGGCCACTGTCTGCATCAATATGCTTTCAACCTGGTCTTGTGATGTCATCAGAGTGATCATACTCTTGGTGTTGCACACTGAAAGAAGTTCAAGCTGGGGGCATGTGCGATCAGATCTCTGAGAGTTGGGAGTGTTAGGTGATACTAACGATGCCATACAAACTCACGAGACCAATTGTAACATGTTGCACCTGAGCAAATTATCCATTTTGTGGTCAGGTAAGGTGCGTTGGCGGAAGATCATCCTTGGATTATCCACCAAAGCTATCTATCCATCCGATGAAATGGCATATGGTTGGTGGTGTGGAGCAACATAAGTTATTTTAAGAACACCGGAGACAGTCAAAAGGTGAGGGTGGCAATCGAGACAAAATCATTAAAGTTTTGACATATGGTGTTCTCCAAGGTATCTTTGCTCGCTTCTTTGTCTTTGTTGGCAGTTGGAGTGTCCGGACAAACGGCAGGAGAATGGGGCCAGGCGAGTTCTGGTGGCACAACTTGGGATGAATTGACTGACACAGCAAACAGTGCAGTGGAATCGGATGGAATGGCCTGACGTTGTGTCCATCAGGATGGGTTTGTACCTTCTGGAACATATGCCATTCCCAGTGTCTCCAGGTTTCAACGACTGTCGCTCCTACTACAAGCACAACTTCCGCCCGCACGATGTCAGGTGGAACCACTCCCACTACCACAACGACAGCCACAGGCGGTGCAACCACACTTTCCCCATGGTACTGATTCTGAATCAGAGCAGTCGTACATTGTAGACGACGCAATGCACAGAATAAACGTCTCACGAGATTTTTAAGGAGTACCCCAACTTCTATGGATAATGTTGCTATTAATTCACTGAATTATGTAAAGGTGGAGGCGGAAAGCGCTCCAAGTTAGATGGCTCGAAACGTCATGATATACTCTCATTCAGACCTTTTAAGAGTTGTGATCAGCAACCGTCACTAAGTTTATGACTCGGATATGCACGATAGCATGGGACAAATAAGGTTACACCCAAGTCTGTCAAGGACCTCAGGAGTATCTGATGCTGGTTGGAGACAAGCCAAATTCAAACACAGCCTTGGGGAAGTTGGTTCTTAGGCATGGATTGTTGGCATTTAAATTTAGCCGTTATAGAAACTCCAACTTGACAATGTGGAGGACGGTTTCCACACCCTACAAGCCTTTGATCAACACAGTGCCTAGCCTGTGCATGTACCTAATACCCAGTGCACACGTCAGTACTAGTACCAAATCCATCTGCAGCGGCACGGGCGTTTGCTCACCCTTGCTGGTATTGGTCATTGATTTCTTCCTCATTTGGTTGTGGATGTGCAGCGGAGGGAGGTGCACTTCATCTATGAGCATGAAGGAACTCTACACAAGTTCTATAGCATAGTGAAACAAGGTGAGTTGTGACAAGGATGTCAAATTTTGGTGGCGGGACCAGACAGAATAGGGCGAAGTAAATGTTTCCCATGAGTAATTGTGTGCTGAGAAGCGCCATGTAAACGTGTACAGAACAAGATGTATGTGGAGCAGTTTGGTGTGGGAGAAGACAAGGAAAGAAGACGCGAAAATCACCCGGACTGGCATCACCGACGATGACAAAGCCAACTGATGCCATGTTTGTGTGGCTGTGCAGATTCTTCTCTTTCCAACACCATCTCTGAATCAGGTCCGTATGTGCGAGCTTTTCTCTCGTGCTCTCCGCAAGCCACCGCTGTTATAACCCCAAGTGACGTCGTGGCTTGTCTACCCCCCTTGCATTACACAATCACAAGGCACCACAGCCCCGACCCCAGGCGTTCTACATTCTCCTGATCAGAGGAAACAAAGAAAAGGCGAGCTTAACCTCAATCTTAACATCGGGCCTAGTACGCTATTCTTCCTTGCTCAACGCAAGTACCTTACTAAAGCCTTCCTTTTCCTTTTGTAGCACCCAATCCCTTCCCACCACCACCAGCGCCACCCGCGCCGACACGGTGAAATCCGCCTGCCGAACTGCCCAACAGAGCCCGTGAGTGAGTTACCGAAACGTCGCCTTGTGAGGATGAAAGACGAGGCTCCTGGTTCGGGTTGGTATAAGGCTATCGATAGGTATGCTATCGTCTGTTCCCTCCCAGTTTCCTACCCCAAACTGATGCTTCACTCTTTGTCGTAGCTCCCATCAGCATCACCACCTGCTGTCAAACGGACTCTTCTGCGAAGGAAGGCGAAGGCAAGGGATGATGTGCAAATGGAGGAGATCGAGATGGAGATCCCACCAAAGATGCACAAGTGATGGCTCTGGATGAACGGAATCGGGGCAGGAGGATGGTACACCTTCCTTTTCCTCCCCTTCCCTCCCTTCACTTTTGAGCCCATGTGCGAATAGGTGCGGGCCGGCAAGGAACATTGAGCCGATGGAGAGGAACGAATGCACGAACCACCCTTGGCCTCCATGCGATTACCCACAACCGCACAACAACCTTCACCCAAACCACGACCCATGTCTAAACCGACACCTCGGGATTGAGACGAAGGTCCGCATCATCGATCACACGCTCACCACTCGCTCACCCCGATTGGACTACGGCTCAGGAGGAGTGTGAGATTGAGCTTGGCCATGCTTCTTCTGCATGCACAAGCAACATGAGATTGGATGTGGTCGATATGTGGCCCTGTGAGTGAGGGGCCGTCGCGTCAATGCTCCTGTCCTTATATTTGGGCGACAAATGAAGGTGGGGAGGGAGATAAAAGACAAGAATGAGATGTGGGACCACTGGATGGTGGAGCAGACGTCGGACACCAGGCGCATGGGGAAGTAGATAACAAAGAAGCTGAAGACGAGCTCGACTGACCACCTCCCTTCCTCCTTGTATGCTGCATCAAGAAGAGGGAGATAACTGGGAGGGGCCCGTCACGCTTACCAGTGGGGGCACTGAGGAAGGCAGCGGTGGAAATGCACGAATAACAAACAAATGGAGGACAAATTCTGCCTCGTCGACCTCACGATGTAACTCAATCGACAGGTAGTTTTCTTTCTCCTCTCAACAACAGGAAAGTGAACGGTTTCTGAAAATGCTTTAAATTCAATTGTAGTTTGTAGAAAATGTACACTCTACCCAAGCCTGATAGGGTCCATTGCATAACAATATATACATCGGTTGGGTTGGCCAAACCTGCCCACCATCCAATACTGGAGGAGTTGGTAATATGCACCATATTGCTTGACATGCTCATGCATGCAAGCCTGAAGAAAAGAAGCAGCATGAAATTGCCTGATCATCTAAACATCACTGTAATCGGTGTATCAATATAGATAATGGTCGGTGATGTTTGTACTGGAGGTCAGGTGTGGTTGGAGTGACAAATGATATCGCACATTGAGGAACGAAGGGTCTTGCAACTTTCATCTGTGCGGAGAGGTTTGTCATGCATGCCAGAATGGAGGAGCTGATAGGGTGGTGCCAAAATGGCAACGTTGGCAACATTCATCTTTCTGGAAAGGATTATCGTGTACTTCAAGGCGGAGAGACTAGTAGAATGTCCCGATATGGCAGGGCTTGCAACATTCGTCTGTATGGGAAGGCTTATCGCGTACACCAGAGCGAAAAGACTGGTAGAATGTCCCGACGTGGCAGAGCTTGCAGCATTTGTCTGTATGGAAAGGCTTATCATGTACACCAATATGAAGAGGCCGGTGAATTATGCCACAGTGGCGGGGCTTGCAACATTTGTCTGTATGGAAATGTTTATCAAGTACGCCAGGGAGAAGAGGCTGGTAGGATGTGCTGAAGTTGTGGGGATTGAAATGTTCATCTGTGTGGAAAAGTTTATCACGTACGCCAGGGCGAAGAGACCAGTGAGATATGCCACAGTGGCAGGGCTTGCAACATTCGTCTGTATGGAAAGGTTTATCAAGTACGCCAGGGAGAAGGGTCTGGTAGGGTGTGCCACAGTGGCGGCACTTGGAAATGTTCATCTGTCCGGAAAGGCTTATTGTGGACGCCAGGCCGAAGATACTGGTAGGATGTGCTAATGTTGCGGGGATTGAAATGTTCATCTGTGTGGAAGAAAATATTATGTACATCAGAGCGAAGAGACCGATAGGAGAAGTGGCAAAGCGGCGGAGCTTGCAACATTCGTCTGTGCGGAAAGGTTTATTGCATACACCAGGGTGAAGAGCCTGCCCGGAAGTGGGAGAGGTTGCAGTATTGAACCGTGCACAAACACTTGTTGCGTACATCAGGGCAAAAAGGTCGATCAGATCTGCCAGAGTGGTAATGCTTACACTGTTGAACCGTTCGGAAATACTTATCACGTTCATAGGGCTGTGCAGTCTTGTCACGCCCGCCACAGCACAAACTTCGCTTTGCAGCTTATTGTCAATCGCCAACAGCTGCATGGCTGCAATATTCCATCCCATTCTTGACGAAACGAAGCAAAATGATAGTGAGAATAGGACTGTTTATCCATAGGTGTTTACGTTAGGCATCGTATATTGTATTGTAGCTCATTGCCTGTTAACCGCCCCTTCCCGCAACACCCTTCTCTGAGCACATCTCGCTTTAATGTGAGCTAACGCGCTGTCCTTATTGACAAGCCTTTCTGAAGCTACCAGATGACCAGGGAATATCTGTCTGGTCAAAGGGTGTAAATAGATGACGATCTCATAGCGGTGAACTGAGCATACCTGTTCCACCAATCTAACAGCTTGTTGACCTTGTCTGAATCATCTGGTTCCATGAATGCCTCGAGGACGGAGTTATAAAAGCGCACAGAGTCTGTAACATTATCCGTTCAGGAAAAGATGCTCAAGGAGCAAAGGGAGAATTGCACCTGCAAGAAGATTAGCTACCAGCATCTGTTGTACCGACAATGGGAGAATAGAGATACTTGGGTGGAAATATACGCAACGGAAGCGGGAGTGACGGAAGTCATGTCATGGAGGTGTGTGTTTCCAGAATGAGTCGCTTTGGGATCTTTATCGATGGAACTTGGCGAGGTGAAGACATGTTTGAACGCCTGAGGCATTTCAGTTAGCTCGTGACCTAACAAAGAGGTCCATGAGACATACCTTGACAAGTAACTGGCTTCTGAAAGCACCGTTCCACGGATCCTCTGGATCATACGTATAGCCGTGGTAGACAAAGTCAGGCCACTCATCGCCGGAGACCAATAGTTTGCCTGACTTTAACTTCTGCTTCACCCTGAATAAAAAACCGTCAGATAACGCCTTCTATGAAGGAGGTGCATACTCGGAGTCCTGCCAGTTTAAACCAGTCGGGCAAAGAAGGGAACCAGTGCGCTCATGGTGGTATCCTCGATCGATTTTGACATTGCGAGTCAAGGGAGGGTTTAGGGGTTGCCCTTTTGGGGTGATCCACTCAATCACAGCGCTTTTGAGGCTCTTAGTATCGTCCGATCTGGCATCATTGCCGCCCTTCTGGAGCTAAGAGGTGGAATGGATGAGAGAGAAATCATACTGAATGAAGGGGGAGGGACAAACCATGTCAGCTATCCTAGTGACCTCTGTTTCGGAAGCCGTAAATATCATTTTGCGAAAATTGGGCATGATTTGCATCAGCTGTTCAAAGATAGCATGCTGTCTTGCTGTTGTTGTGCTGCAAGCCAGATTAATGGACTAGAAGTATAGAAGGAGTAGCATTTACTCAGAAAGGAGTTCTTGTAGAGAATGGCCATCGAGGTCTATCTGTTCTTGTATGAAGAGGCCATTGTTGATGATAGCCTGTACACGGCATAGGGCGTGAATGGTCTGGCCGAAGTAGCAGCCATGGCTCATGTATGGGTCCTGATGGGAGCTGTAGGCGGGGGGGGGCTACGAGATCATACGGTCGCTTGCGTGGCCCTAGAGCAAGGGCGTTTTTCTCGAGCTCACGGTGGCAGGAGTGCTGTGACACGGATTGAGGCAGGGGTTCGTTCTTGTTGGTAGGCATGGTAGGTTGGGGGTAGGTGAAAGAAAGTAACACTGCATCTTCCTCCAATTTAAGCACTTCAGCTTGCGGGCAAAAATACCCGTCTAGCGACCCTAGGAGTGGGCAGAAATGACCAGCTGTGGGCGAAGGAGATCAATGAGATCGGCAATGTCGATGAGCAAAGGGACATTATTCCAAGTCAAGTAAGGCTCGGGGATTGGCTGAACCGTAAACGGAAATGAACACCCTACTAGCAGCGGTTGATCGTCACCATTCAACATCCAGTGGCCGTGAAACAAGTAGCCTCTTATTTGTTACCCTTGCGTGTGGCCACGGTGCCCCATGATTTGGGCTTCCTAGCTCCAGGGGAAGAAAAAAAGGGCAAATGCCTCCTGCATGGCGGGGTCACTAGAACACTGTGCAGCTCTAGTAGTCCCCGCATACCTGACAAGAATAGAAAGATGGACCCTGGCTGCCATGAGAAGGGCTTCAATTTCGGCATGAACAGGCCATCCCTACTATACCTGTTGAAAGTGTTATAAAGGGATGCACAAAACTACAAGGGCCATACCGTTCATCCAACCTACCATGGCCGCCATCCACCGCATGAACATGGATCTTATCACTGATTTCCTGAAAAGAGTCGCGAGACAAGAGCAGCTAGAAGGCCCCTATGTTCTGCATTATGAGATAGAGTCAGAGGACTTACGTGTTTATGAATGGTGCGTTCGGCTGCTTGTATGATGTGTTTAAATCACTGAGTATATGCCTGCAGGCCTGTGGACGAGAGCGGGGTGAGAGTAACTCCAGAAGACCTTCACTCCTTCAAGGCGCCTGGGTTTCAGCTGCCATGCTGCATGTGTGCAGTGCTGGGACTCAATGGAAAACCTCACAAATACACCCCCTCGATCGTCTACATGTCATTCAAGGCGGAGGAGTTTGGAAACTACATGACGGAATGTGCAGATGGCCTATGCGGGTACAAGGGTAAGCCGGTGAAGAAAAAAGTTTCTCGAAGCTTACATGAGCGATTAGTCTGCCTTGAAAGACCCTATGCCTGCAGGAGCCTGCCGACCACACACCTTTCGAAGTCGAATCAGACGTTTCCAAACTGCTCAGACTTGATGCCTTTACATGCCCTGGGCTGACTCCGAAAGAATTCTCTACGCTATTCGTAAGGTGCAGGGTTTGTTGTTTGTATACGACCCGGGGCGCGTTTAGAAACCACAAGTGCGCCGTTACTCTGGTGATAGACTTGACGGGGGACAACTCGGACTAGCGGATAGAGGCAGGGGTCGAGCACGAGAGCCAGGTGTCAGATAGCTACCACTCCCATTGATGCCAGTTGCAGAATGAAGAATGAAGATTCATACAAACACTTAGAATTTTGAGTGGATAGTAGCTAGGGGTGTTACTTGGTCGAAGCACCCGTCCCAAGAAGAAAAGCGGCTTTGGCATGCCCGTAAATGCGAGTGCGTTATCTTGATTGCCACATTAATTGTGGAGCATAATGGTAGCCTTAAATTCTTGAGGGCATGCGTCCATGCTACGTGATGCCCATCCTAATGCCCAAGAGCCTCAGGGCTACGCCCAAAGCGAGGATCAAACTTCCAACCATAGGATTACTAATGAGGGGGTCAATTTAGTTTGGGACCGGGAAAGCCTCACCACAGCTTCGAAGGAGTGCCGTGGTGACGGTACTTGAGTAGGTGTAGGCCCATGGGTCATCCCAAGCTACCCAGGTGTGATCCTTGGGGAAGCACCGCTTGACAGGTTTGGAGAGGAGAAAAGTTCCGTCGGGAGTGCTCAAGACATAATCCTGAATGTTCTGTAACATCCACCAAGGCAAATCACGAGAGTTGTATCTATACGGCATTCAGCAAACAGGTGACGGCAAAGATGTTGCTAGGTACATACCACGGGGTTCCAGACAGAATCCAACAAGTTTGGAATCAGGCCATGTTTCAAGGTCGATGCAAAGGCAAGGATGTGCTTCTTGGCACCCTCAAAATTTCCGGTTGTCAGGGAAAGTCCCCTGAGCGAAATGAAAACATCGCGACCCCAACACCTTGCCCATCCGGCAGTGAAGTGCAGGAGCCCAGCCGCCAAGGATGGGGTGGCGGCACCTGGATCAAGAGATGCTGACTTGACCAAACCATGCATTTGAACTGCACAAAGCGCGAGATCTTGTGTGAAGGAATGGCCGGACGCGATGAACTCGGAGCTCTGCTCGATAACGGCACGGCGGGCGGCTTTGTAAGCAATCGAGATGACCAGAGCAAAGTATTTGGGCCTCATAAAGTTCAGCACACTGCTGGAGACACGATCAAATTGATCCTTGAACCACTGGGTGGGCTTTGCCAAGTTCGGGAGGATCTCAACCTGACTGGGGAATATTGAAGAATGTTAGCCAATGCATTAAAAGTAGACATGGAACATACTGACCAAAGCACCCATGAACATAATCTAAAGCCCAGCTGCCTTCTCGCAAGTGAGTGCACAGAGAATGACCAAGATCATTATATCTCATGATGTGCCACTAGGGGTGCATCCAGCCTTCCAAACTGCAATACACCATCTTCCCAAGGTTTGGAACGTCGTACACGCTGAACTTTCCCTGGTAGCATCACGTCCTCCCCTTCAGCGCGATGAAGAATGTCATTGAGATCCACGAGAGTGAGGTCGCTGACGGCTTGAGCGCACAGAGAATGACCAAGATCATTATATCTCATGATGTGCCGCAAGGGGTGCATCCAGCCTTCCAAACCGCAATACACCATCTTCCCAAGGTTTGGAATGTCGTACACACCAAACTTTCCCTGGTAGCATCACATCCTCCCCTTCAGCGTGATGAAGAATGACATTGAGATCCACGAGAGTGAGGTCACTGACAGCTTCTTGTCCTCCCTGGGAACAGAACTCATCCAGCAACATGTTGAAGTTCTGCATTTGCGTCTCGAAGATCATGATGCTGCCCAGCGGGAAGTATTCTGGGACAATAACTTCGGCATAGGGACCTTCATAGTCCAAGCCCTGTGGGATAACGACAGGGGCCATCTCAACGAGTTTGTTGGGCATGCCTTGTAAGGAATTTGCATTCTTGGAAACTTCATACGAGGATATATTGATAGAGGCACCGATGATGAATTTGGCACGGGTTTGGTGAAGCTTGATGGGATCGACTATAAACTGCTGTTAGGAATAGGCTGGGGCAACAGACAAGGTAAACATACTGTAACCACAATCTTTAGATCCCTTTGAGATCGCTATGTGTGCAACTAGCATGTATCCCTTTTGCGTGTTTGGTTGTACGCGATGTACAACAATATACTGAGGCAATGAATGAGTTGGTAGGCATGATTTCATTGAAGTAAAATGACGTACATTGTTCTCCTGGTGAATGTGTCCTTCTTTGAAACCACCCAGAACCATCTCAAGGTGCAGATTGTTGAGGACTTGTTTGACTCGAGCTATACCGCTCTTGTCTCTGAGGCCGGTTACGTCATACAACTGCTCCCCAGCGACCAAATTCAGGAGTTTGGGATAAAGATCATCAAACCCTTTCACAGAGCCAATGGCACTGTAGCTAAATGCCACCAGGGCACCAGCAGAGACCGCATCCTTGGCGGTATGTTTGTCTAGAGGAGACTCGTTGTCGTGTGTGAGGTCATAGAATAGTGCATGAGGAAGAGCACCATTGAGAGGGGTGACAGTGCAGGTTCAAACAGGGCCTTTTCCAGTCGGAGATGGCAGCTCTTCGACAGTTGTCATACAAGCGCTGTCCATAGATCCTAGGCGGCCTTCAGTATACTATCGCCTCAAAGCAATGAGAAACGAACGAGTCAGGCCGTCCCTCGTCACCACAATGCAGCCCTATGCATGCGCTCACTTTGATTTACACCCGATCGCTCCAGCGCAGGAGGCTGATCCGACGAGGTGGCGCCAGTGAGCGTTGGCCTTGACAATGAAAGAAACACAGAACAACTAGGGTAAACTCCGTGACCGTTGCGTAGTCTCTGTTTCAGTGAAGTTTTCGCGCAATGGCTGGAGGGATCTAGAAGGCAACCTTTAGTGCCACCATGTCCCAAAGCGAGAGTTGAACTCTCAACCGGATGCTCAAGCTCAACACAACCAACTGCTGCACCAGTTCACAGCGAGAAGCGCAAAGGTTGAACATAAGCATTGCGGCCACTGGTTCTGCGGGTATACAACCCCGTAGCCTCGATGGCGCTGTAAGTTTTCGTATAGATTGGTAGGGTGTGCGTCACACCGGTGAGGACCGCCGACCTCTCGCCAATAACCTCCCGTGGCACATTTTGAATTGGGATTTCGTCGTCCACAGCATGGAGGTTGTGACATGCTGCTGCATCAACCAACACGACGCCTGGCGGTATCCAACGGACCAACTTCCGTAATAGCAGGCTCGACCCTCTTACAACCTTTCGACTTGATATTCAGACATTCGCCATTCGCCTTTGGGGGTAGCAGCGCCAGCACTCCTGTTGGGGATATAGCTATTGCTGCGAAATTGTGAGCTGACGAAAACGGTCCTGGGTAAAGTACTCACTTCTACAAAGCCTAACGGCCTCCCACCTCCACCAATATTTCTCTCAGTCTTGAACCTCTGGCGAATTTTGAATCAAGACATCATCATCTGTTGATTGCTTTGCAGGGAACTTGTGATGCGAACAAGTACGCGCCCACCTTCGCATCTTCGTTGAGCTATTGCTGTCACTGCAAAAGGCGTAAGCCCAAGCACGAACCAGGCAAAAATGCGCATGTGCCTTGTATGATGCCCTTCGCCCAATGCCCCTTGCACAGCCTTGAGCCTCCCACGAATTTCGAATTGAGATCTTGTCGTCGGCTAATTGCTTCACGGATATAACGCGACGTGAGTGAAGTGGAGAAATTGGGCGGATCGTCAAAAGGTTGATCTCGATGGACATCGAAGGCCAAAATGTCGACCAATAACAGATCAGGTGGTGTAAAGCTGTTGGTTGTGGCGAGGTGATGAGATTGTCGAAGGATGACAATGCGTGAGGAGTGACGATGCTATTCGGTCAGATCAGGCAGCGTCTGCAGTATTTATGAGTGGGCAATGGCATACGAACGTCCTCATATCCCAACCTTCAACTCTGCAGAGAACTTTGAGCAAGGATTCTTAAGTTGTCCTGCTTAGGAGGACTTTACACTCCCCCTGGTTTTACTTAGACTCCACGTGGAGTCTACCTGGAGTCTACATAGAGTCTACATGGA
>JABCKT010006943.1:0-12400 GCA_018858115.1 Tephrocybe rancida | reverse complement strand
TAGATCGAATATCATTTGGTATCTCAGTTTTCCACGCATTTGGACATCAATGGGCGTGCCAAATAATATATCATCCTCGAAAGTGCAGGGGATTTGGTTTGTCTGATGGAGAGGGGTGCGAACGCTTCTGGCACTCCATCAGCAAACTCATAGCTTATCTTCGAGTGTGTGGTGTAAGTGAATTGATTTTTATTACTGTCCTATCTAAACAACTCTTCTAGTATCATCAACGGCTCTATACTCTTGATCGCCAAGTTGACTACGCCCGTGATGAAATTGTTGAAGGTCTAGGCACCTGGTTGCTGCGACGGTCTCAGCATGCTTTGAAAAAGCGCAAGGCCGCAGAATTGATCCTGCAAGGGTGTGGGCATCAGGAAGTGTTACTTCAGGCGCAGTGGGATGCACAAGTTGCTGCACAGACAAAGCCTTATATTCCTTCATAAGACTTGAAAACGAAACTGACCTATTTCATTTTTGAAAGGCCAGTCGAAGAAGGCAGGAAAAGACGCGGTCAATGAATTGATCAGACTGCGCGAGACCCAAAATGATCTGAAGAAACGTGTCAAGGAGTATGATGCTATCATCGCCAATGTGGATTCTCCTCCGGATGAGTATGCGGATGCACGGACGGAGCTGGAGTCAGTTTGCAAGAAATTGGAGGAACTGAGGACAAGAATCCGGAGGAAGCAGGCTGTTCTCGGTGTTGGCGATCGCACGAGGCTGACAAACCTCATAAACAACCCTTTCCTTGCTCTCTGAATGCAGACACTTGCTCTGAAACAACAGCTATGTGACAGGCTCCGATTTTGCAAGTTTGAATTGGATTGATTGGAGCGCTCATTTTGGAAACAAGTTCAGGGTAATTATTACATCAATTTGCTATCGAATCTATTAACAAGTTCACAGATCAGAGGATCAATGAACATACTGCCTCCTCAGTAAACCGTCGTGACCCATCAATCTCCAAGCTGGCATTAAATTACAATCACCTTCGAGATGAGATGGAAACGCTAATCAAGGCTCGTAAAGCCCCACCACGCACGCTCTGTCCGGAGAAGATAGAGATGAAAGGCCTGTTCGCTCTGGATGTAGATGATGCCATATGGCAGGATGTTGGACTTGATGAGGGGTCTAACGAGGCGCCGCCACCTTGGTTGGCAAATGAGAGTGTGCGCGCGGGGATCCGAGCACTTCTAGAACGTGATAGGTGCACGGAGGAAGAACACCGCCTTCGACATGAGTGCCGCAGCATGCGTGTCTGGCTTTCAGAAGAGTGGCGAATTGTAAATCTGGCTTTAGCAACTGGTAAGTGTTGCACGCAGTCCCATCTGAGCCGTCATTAAGTGTGTTAACAGATGATGAAAGCCTACAATATCACCTTGGGCTTCGCCGCGCTGCTTTGTGCCGCCTCTGTGCTTTGTGGAGGAAATGTGTGGATTCCCTTGATTTTGGCAATGTTGCAACATTACCGCCATGGGGACCCTCAGATGAAGACCTCTGCAGTGCTCGCATTGCACAGCAAACTGAATTAGTTCAAGACAATAGGCTTGCTCCAATGCTGCAAACAGGTTGTGCAAGGCAGGCAGAGAGCGATTTGGAGGAAAGTGATGATAACTTGGAGATTGATGATTCTGATTTCGAAGGAGACGAGGAGATAGTCCTTATTGATACATTGGATGCTGTGGATCTTGCAGATGCCTTTCGCTCAACGAATGCACAGGATAATGATTATTCCTCTGACATGTAGTAGTTGATTGATAGAATTACTTATATTTACATTGAAGTGTACACTCAAAGTCTGATGAATTGTCTGTGGTGAGCATCGCCGTGACTCCATTGAGTAGTAAGTTATTACGAAGGGTAATTAACAGGCCTGGGCGCGCCCACTGAGTGCGTAACTATGTATGGGCGTGCCCATGTCTATAAGATATGCATGGGTCCGCCCATGCTGCACTTGGGCGCACCCAAGTCTATAAGTTATGCACGGGCACGCCCAAGCCTAGAAGTTATACATGGGTGCACCCAATCATCTCACGGGCGCGCCCACATCTGTAAGTTATGCATGGGCGTGCCCACTCTAAAATGCTACTGGAAGTGGGCACGCCCATGAGATCTATGGGCGCACCCATAGATGGTTTGGGCACGCCCAGGGGGGCTGGATCGGGACCTGGTCCCAGACCCTCTAAGGGGAGTTAGGTAGTAGGCACTAACTACCCTAAGAGGGTACTGCTAGGGGGTTGCCTGAAGTGTGATGTACGAGCAAATTGTTAATGGCGGGGCGGCCAGCGTTTGGGCGACATTAAGGCTAACATGTGCAGGAAGTTGATGGCATGGATCCAGATGTAGTTCAAAACCCTTACAGTGCCTGTTGAGTAGCAGGAGTTCAGTTGTGGCACAGCACAAAGATGGGCAGGGCTCATAGAAGTGCAGGCCGAGATGAGTAGGGTTGAGGAGGAGAGGAGGGGAACAATGCTGAGAGATGTGACCAAGTTACTCAATTTGGATTAAAGTTTTTGGCGGAATGTCAAAACTGGACTTGCACCGCTGAAACTTTCCCTCATTTTTCTCACACCCTGATCATGATCAGTGTAGTGTTGTGTGTTCTACAGTGGGTCAATGTTAGACCAAGCCAAATCTCCCAACTCCGCAATGAATCCTCGAGTATGCCATTTCTGGTACAACTTTACTTCCCTCCATTCACTATGCTATAACTTTTTCCACCTCCGTATTCCGACACTACATATAACTGCTAGGGGCATGCAAGGCAAATTCTTGTCTCACGCAATTCCCTTGCAGGTCTGTATATCATTTTTCCCCCTTTGTTGTAGTCTCACGCAATTCCCTTGCAGCGAAATTTCTTCATCTCCAGACACTTTTTGCATTGCTCTAGTGCATGCCCAGGGCCTGTCTACCCAACAGCTGCTTTGCTTCCCTGCCCCCTATAGAAATAGAAACTCCAATCATTATGTCAGTCCAAGGTGCTTCTGAAGTCACACCTGATCTGGACACAATCAACAACCCAGTGCCCACGGGATCCCTTATTAGACTCTCGAGTGAGGACATTCAGGCTCTCATGGCAGCCTTGCTCCCCTCACTTGCTGTGCAGTTCCAAGCAGGTGCCCCTCCCCCAGCCGTGGTGACAGTCCCTACCGTCCCTATCCAAAACCTCACCCAAAACTTTGTCAGTCCCCTCACCACGAACCCCGCCGCTGGTGCGTCCCATCCCTCCTTTCCCAATTTCCTGAGGTCGAGGAGGCGGTCATCCTGGCAGTCATCAACCACACACTCAAGCCCTCCAAGCTGTACAAGCTAGACTCAAAGTATAGGGACAAGGCAGAAAGAGGTATGCTTGAGCTCGAGGGTAGCACCCTGCGTGTGAAGGCTGACACCACAATGAAGGATTACCCCACCCCTTACTCTATCGAGGCATCACTACTGGTCTACATGTGCATACTTGTTGCGCATGCAACCAGTACCCAAGTCTCAGTTGTCACACATGCAACAATGCTGTACCTAGTGTCGTTCCTCAAACTCTGTTCAGAGTATGAGTGGAGTGCAGTCCTGAACTACCACATGGCTTTCTTTGCTCCCTGTTGCCATGAGATGTTCAGTGGGGAGTATGGGGGATGGTCCACCATTGATATCAAGCTACAGGCCAATTACCTCAATGGCTTCTGCAAGCGTGTCACCGCCGCCTCCTCCCCTACAACTCAGTTGCGCAAACCCTTCACGGATACCAACAGGAGTGTGGACATCTGTGGGCTGTTCAATTGCGGGCATTGTACTGCTGCCAATTGCCCTCACGGTCGTCTCCACAAGTGATCTGTCACAGGTTGTGGCAGCACTCAGCACAGTGCTCATGCATGCACGATCAGCGCACCACCTTGTGCTTGAGGCTCCAGCAGGGCGAGATCCACATCCACCTCTCACCCTTGCCAAAAGGCCAAGCTCGCCATCCACAGTGCCTCTGAGCTGCATCCAATGCTCGCTGCCTTGCCACATGCATGCCTATTCCCCCCAGGTCCTCCACCCCCTGCTCGTCCAAACACCCACCCCCATGCAAGCCACCCATCACCATGCTCCTCATCCCGGAAGGTTGAGTCCACGTTGAAGCAGGAGGCTTGGGCCTATCATCTCTCCGACTACCCAGACCCTCTGTACATAGTGAGTCTCTTGCAAATCATAGATTATGGCGCAAACATTGGCTATTCAGGTCCTGAGTTTGAGCAGCACAGCTCTAACCTCCACTCCGCTGGATACAAGCTTTGGGCACCCAGCTGGGTCTGTCGTTCCAGGAGGTGAAGACACTGGGCCTGTCCACTCAGGTGGAGTTCCTCAGCATTGATCTGGACTCTGAAAAAATGGAGGCACGTCTACCAGTATCACGTGATGGGTGCATATGTACAGTTGTAGTACTACCAAAAACGCTTCAAATCGCCCCTGGGACCATGTGAAACGGATGAGTATTGGTTGAGATATGATCAAAATTGTGAAAGTCATGATTTGAATGCTTTCCAGATGTTTTGATTGTACTGCAGTCAGTTCTTACCCGATTTGGATGTTCCAGGGGTCAAAATGATGGCGATCAGAGGTGGTAACACAGTGGAATGGTAGGCAAAGACCGGTTGTGACCGGCTAAGGACTGGTTGAGGACTGGTTTTTGCAAAAACTAGTTGTGACCAGTTGTGGTCAAATTTTTCCGGTTTTTGTCGGTCCTGGTCCAGTTTTTTGACCATTTCTAAAATTAGGCAACTGGTCCGGTTGCTGGTTGCCTATTTTGGAGGCCTAAAACCGGACCTGACCGGACTTTTAAACACTAATCTTATCAACCAAATGCTACAGAGAGATGGAGGCTTGAACAAATCCAAATTGCCCTCTCCAAGAACGCCTCCAGTAAGTCACAGGAACTTATATCATTCCTGCACTGATATATGGTCTAGGGCTGGCCGTGGCACATTGATAAAACATGGCAAATTCTGGTATCCAGGTCGAGTGATTCAACATGTTGAGAACAAGTGGCATGCTAAGGTATGGAGAGAATGCTGATTTGAAAAACCTGGCATGGTACCTGGATCAATTATTACTGTCCCTTTTGAGCACATCGTCAACTCTCTATGGGGAAAACATACAGAACCACAATCAATATGGGTAGGTTGCTGAATATGTGTGTGATGTTGTGCTGAGATGGCTCAAGCTGGGAATATGGACTCATGTGTGTCAGATCCCTGACCCCGAAGACGTCCTGGTTGATCCTTCTTCAACTCCATACACTCAAGAAGTTCACAATGCATTATCCCCCGAGCATGAGGTCTTCCAGCTGTTACTTGATTCACTGGATCTTGTCACTGCTTCAAGCATTCCTGCTAAACAGTGGCAGGAGGAGAAGATACGTGCAAAAGCGAAGCCAATAGACAGTCTTTCAATAATTGAACGAGCTCAGGTAGCAAACTGGGTTGACATCCATATTGGCAAGACAAAGAAACACTGAAGGGAGTGGCTAGGAGAAGTCCTGAACACACACACCCTCACGGTCCTTATAGCCAGTCGCCTCAAGACAGCTTTTTCTATATGCCCCTCAGTGCTAGTTACAACAACATAAGTACAAGCAATTTACAGCCTGGCTCCGTGATATAATATGGGTTGTGGAGGAAGTGGTCAGTTGTGCCAACCTCATGTCCATGTGCCTTGTAGTAAGTGTGCTGCATTGATGTGTGCCTGTTAAATTGTGTGCTTATGGCTAGCATTATCGGCTGAACCCATGTGGATTTTGTGTGCCACATATAGACAGAAATGGGATAGGAGAGGTGAGCATGTACATCTATTTTTACTCTGTGCCGCAAATCTTGAAATAGTATTGATTTACTTATTAATGACCGATAAGATCAACATTGGGCCTTGGCTGCACAATGGGAAGCAATGACAAGAGTTAGCCAAACGAGAAACATCAATCAGGATGGGAATGGTGCCTGCTCGCCTCATTCAAATCCCAAATTTTTGATGAACCAACTAACTATTATGTCGCAGCCTAGGCCATATAAACATTTGAAATTGAGGTTCCCTACAGCTTCAATCTAGCAGCCCCCTACCGTCCATACTGCTCTTCTAACCTCAAACAGTGTTTTCAATATTGCTCTAGAACACTGTTCCATACCTGTCATGGACCCTCAAGAGCGCCTTGCATGTCAAGTCATGGGTAAAGCCATCTTCCGGGATATCTTGCAGTTGTGCCTGTTAGCTCTTGTCCATGGTCAGTACATGGACCCTCCCTTTCTTGGGCTTAACATGACACAATTGGTCAACAGGAATTTTGTTTCCTGCAACACTCATAACCATGCATATCTTGATCAAGTAACTGCCTAATTCAACACTTGACAGATCTATTATGCTCATGGCTCAAGCAGTCGGCTTATCTGCCAAGCCAGTTTTCAATGATGTGTTCATCATATGGCAAGCATGGTCGATCTTTCCATGATGGAAATGGACACTGTACTTATCAAGCTCATTGTGTGTTGTGGCTAGTGTTTTAAGGTCAGGTTGCAGCAACTGGAAAAGACTGCAACCGAACTGGACTGCAACTGCAAAAGACCCAACTTCAAGTTGCAATCCTGGATGCAGTCAATTTGTATGCTCCCCACCATTTTGAGCATATCTCTGTCAGTTCATGCCCGATTCAAAACGTGCCGGGCTGCAAATTGCGACTGGAAAAAGACCGGTCAAGATCAATCGCAACCTGACTGGGTTGCAACTGGTTGCAGTTGCAGTCGCTACATTTGGGCATTCCCAGTGACTGGTTGCAGTTGCGGTTGCTGAAAAAACGGGTGAAAGACCCGACCCGACCTGACCTTAAAACACTAGTTGTGGCCTTTGGTATGCTATGACCTTGTACTATAAATATGTCCAACTGATTTTCAACAGCGCTTGTTTGGGCTTGCATGTCATTTTTCCTGTTGCCAACTTCATACTGGGCACTGAGAGCAAATCCAAGGGTTGTAGCACTCACTACTGCATCCAATTTGGTGTCCTTCTCCACAAACATCATTGCTACAACATTTATTGCATGGGCTATGTGGTGCGTGTATCTCCTCATACATCAAGAGTCTAATTCTGAATTTGACTTCACAGGCAGCATTTGCGGTTCTTGCGACAGAACACAAGAGGACGGTGACTGCAGCTATTTGGGATATGGCACATTTTGGCTCTTCTTGTGGAATCGGGGGCAGTATATGGTGTCCTACAGAACATCAGTGTGAACTTCACACCCTACAGCTCATCAATTGCATCATGAAGATCACCGTTACCCCAGACAAAGAAATTGCGGTTATTGCTACATATGTATATGTGCCTACCTACTTTGCAATTTCCATAAGTGTTAAACATTAATTCTCCACCTAGTATCAACCACAGCTTATGTTGTGCCTTGCCAGAGTGTATATCCAGCTATGACCCTCTTCCTCATTCATGGACCTTTTTCAATCACAGGTGTGCACAACACGGTCACATCCTTGCATGAATCAATATCTGAAGCTGAGCAGGACTCGTCAGTGTAAACTCACAGGCCAGAAAGGATTATAGTCAGCTATAGCTTAACACGGCCGCAGTCGAGACAATATATTTTTTCCGCAATGCACAAGTTAAGGTCTACATTTTGTGAGTGGGTTAAAATCCTGAGATGAGCCATCGTGGTGTTGCAATATCCCAGTGTGTTTGAAAGCATCAGCAGCAATGGTCACCCCCAGTGTGAGCGCCTATACAGCCAAGTGGCAACTTGCAAGCTTTAAGTCCAAGATCCACATAATGTGATCCATCCAATCTCAGAACACAGACCAGTTTCTTCTGAACAGATCTCCTCTTGTCCATTATCTTGCCCAATCACAGCGCAGCGCTGTGCCCAGGCTTCAAATGCAAGAATACATGAATTTCAGCGTAGGCCTTTTTTGCTTCATCAACCTCAAGCTTCCCACAACCCGCTTATTCCAAGAAGCTCACCGTGGTACTCACTGGCTTGAAGAAGCCTTGTCGAAGGAGCTCATCGAGCTAGTGGGAAAACCTTAGAGCCTACATCAGTGCCGGTGCAGAGACATACAGGTGTTTGCAGGCAATACTGGCAGATTCATTAATGAAATGCCTGTTGTTAAAAGTTGACCATAATATATGAATCCCTCTAAGCTAGAAGGGTCACATGAACTCAACATGCAAAACCAAACAGACCCATTCTGGCCATTGCCTGCTCGCTGCCCCTGCTACACTTGCACCACCAGCCGCTGCCCAACCTTGCTTTGGCCCACTTTGGTCAAAATTGTGTTCCTGAATGGCAGATCCAATCTCAATGAGTCGTCATCTGTCGTTACTCCTCATTTTGTTTTCTATAAATATTACATAAATACTCAGCTTCCTTAATTTCCAGGAATTTGGGAATACTGGAAATTCTTGCTCAGTTCTGCACGGTGGGTCCATCGACTATGGAATTACACAACATGTATCGATGTACATCTCACCAAGCATACAACAAGGATTATCTTTAAAATATAGAGGAAGTATAATTCTGGTGAGAGATTTGGTGAGAAAGTACATTAGGGTAAAGTGTTAGTACAAAATCATGAGTAGACTACGTCGACTTTGGATTTCGACTTACCAAAACTCTGAATGCCCCGGAATGCAACAAATTATTGCATATATTTCTCCTTACATACAATCTATCATCATCTCATATATAAAAAGGATAGGGTACTGATGAATTCAACCTACTGTAGCATCGACAATGCTGGAACGTTGAGCCACTGGAAGTTACTGGTTATTTGCATGTGTATTCTGGACAGTGTTGCTTGGTTCTGAACACCAACCAACATCTCCTCCTCCACTCATGTCGCGTCTCTGAGTCCTCATGCTGCTCCGACAGCGTCCAGTAACATCTCTTTGTCATTTATTAGGTACATACATATGCTTATTAGTGCTAATTCTTCATGACTGATATCTCTTTCCAAGAGTAGGGATACAGTACTATGTCGCAATCTCAATTCCATGCCATTCCCTGTATCTGCTACTACCAGGTCATAGATTCTCCTGTGACCACCTGTTGCCTTGTGGCCGCCATTTATTGTCATCCATATGGCTATTCAGGTGCATGATCTGCCTACCCTTCCCAAATCTGTATGCTAACCCTGCTGTACACACCTAGCTAGTATTGTGTGACCCCCATGTTCAATTCACATTCACCAGCCCTCTCCCATAAGTGCTCTCATCGACTCTACAGCTGGAATCTGTCAGAGCCGCCCCACAGCTAACTACGCAGGCATGGTCCAATCATGCGGTATCCCCAAACTCCCATTGTAACAAGCTTGTGGTTTACTCCAGATGCTGCTCATGCTTTTAAGATTCTACTGCGGAGTGAAGGGGTGGGGGGTGTACGGGAATGGTGCATAGTGCAAGCAGTGGTATCAGTGCCATCGATGCCAAAACATACATGGGGAGCAATACAGGCAGTTGAAGATGAGCGTTTGGTAGTACAGTGACATGTACAATGTATCCTCAACCCCATTGGCAATTTTTATGTTTTCCATGATTTGTAGTTGTCCAGCCGAAAACACAAGAATCCAAGAAATATGTCAAAAGCAGTGTATTAACGGAAGGAACCAAGAGGATATCATGAGACAAAGAAGATGTCAATGCATTTGTGCCTGAAGACCTGTACCTGGTGCAATCCAAGCGCAATCCAAGTGCAAATTCAGAATGGAGGCTGGCATTGCCCGACTCTGGAAGCCACGGACTAGCCTTGACATCATTGAATACATCCCAGGCAGGTATCTGTTTATTGTTGATGAACCATGTGATGCAGTTGAGTACTCATGTGAAGTGCAAAGGAAATGATATATTGGGTCCCCTTCTAACTTAGAGGCATTCATATATCACTCCTGTGTGCTAATGAGAGGGATCTCATTAATGACTCTGCCAGCTACTGGTGGCTTTCAGGTTTAGGAAGAGGTGTGAACCATCCATGAAAGTATAAATGCCCTCACCGCCACCCGTCAGATATACATCTGTGTAGCGCCATGTCAAGATAACCGACCACGAGATTAGTTGATAGTTGCACAAGAGCTTGCTATGAAGAGTTACTTACAAGAACTATAAACAGGATGAACACTGAGGCCTGAGGTACTGAGAGTGTGCAACGGCTAACATGATCTCAATCCACATGTACTCCTTTGTTTTTGGCTGCGTGCAAAGCCAACACAAAGCAACATATTTTATGGCGTGTAGATGACATAGTCTAGAGCGCAGAATGTGAGCATTTGAATGGACATGCGTGGATGTTAATGGGACGTGCGTGGCTGTGAATGGGATGTGCATGGGACACACTGGGCACGGGCAGGGTTGTGGGTTTCGCTGATTGATACAATGTGTTGGATCCTTGAATAGTGTGCTGTCTTGTGTGGCAGATGATTCAACATTGTCAGATCAGCAGAGGTGGGGAAATAAACCTCCCAGCAGGTGATGTGACTCGTAGGGTAATACTATAGTTAGCCTCCACTGTCTCAAGTACCTCCACATGATGTCAACTTGACTGTGCCAGAGGGACTTTGGTTCAGTGTGAGATTCATTGAAAGAACAATGAGAAATCATTTGTGGTCTATTACGTAGCGAGGAATGACCGAAGGATTAGAGTGTTGTCTTTGTGAGAACGTCGGGTGTAGCCGATCACTTCTTTTCTCCTCCAGCCACATCAACGTTCCCTGGCAGCAAGTTGAGCTCTCCGTCATCGAGTGTGGCTACACTCTCCTTTTCTTTGATAGGCTAGTTGTTATGCCTCTTATTTCACGATTCTTTGTCAGTACTACATGAGCGAATCACACCCATAATATCACATGCACATACACGAGATGGCAGAACCACCACAGCTGTTAACGTGAGACCCAAACCTCAATGTCTGTCCAGACTTCTCGTCAGCACCCTTCAAACTCACATGTGTACTGATGCAGGCTACAGGCATGACAGACGAGGAGGCCGTTGATGAGTTCCTCCTCGTTCTGAGCCCAAATTTTAGCGATCCGCTAATTTTCGCAGATATGTTCTTCAGTATCGATATGCAATCAAAGTGATCAGCGGCACCTTGGTCATCACTAAATCAGGTGATTCAACCTTTGGAAAACCTGACGCGACGCATCGGCATCACGTGACACACCACCGCCTGACAAATATTCGCTGGCCGCTCTTATCGCTCCAAGAAGGTTTTGTGTAGGGCAGAGACATCTGTCTAATCGGCTCTCTGAACTGGACCGTCAGCGCACTTCTATTAACATGTCTTCTCCCAACACCTTGGTCTTCGCATCTACTTCTGCCATGTCCTCAGGGGGTTCCCTGGTAATGGCTCCAATGTTCTGGATTTTCGTTGCTGTCGGTACTATCCTCGTGCTTCATTACCTGTACTGGAGGATCTGGGTGAAGGAGTTGGAGTCAGAAAACTATGACGAATGGGTCATTCAGGGAGTGGTCAGCAAATTCCGGTCCATCTTCGGATTACCAGCACGGAGGACACCTGTACGGCAAACACGGCGAGAACGACAAGCAATTGTGAGGGATTTGGACAGGGCTTTCAGAGAAGTACAACTCCTCCCGCTGCAGAGGCCTGCCAGGACCGTGTCACCACGCATCAATCACCGCAGCTGGGCAGAACCTGTTAGCAGGTTTTCCTCAGAATCATACCTCCCGTTGCATGAAATTGCGTCCATCACGTCCCGATCTGATCATGCATCACATTCCCGCATACGAAGCCTGATCAACGCTTTTCCCTTACCTGCACGAGTTTGGCAACGTACACACGATGTCCGTCACAGGATCGACCTTGCTATTCTTAGCAGGTCTTCAATGGAAGATTATCATGCGACGTATCGGCCTCACGCACCCGAACCTTTGACCCCGCCTGGGTTGCGCACGAGAAACCGCGCCGGGATGGCGTTGCCAAATGCCAAAGAAGAGGTCTGATGAAGAACCCAGGTAGATTTCGACGAAAACGGCAGTACAATATCGTTGGAGCCTGTGTACCCCCATTCCTTCCATCACCACCCATTTCCGCCCACTGTCACGTCTAAATGCGGTTACCAAGCCAGAATTTTACAAGCCGTTGGCGGTTCCTTGCGCCACTTTGCCGAAATGATCAAGTATCGTTGTTCCTCTCTCTCCATTTCACACTGCCACTATTGGATAAAGTATTGGGCAGTTTATATAGTTGCTTTCAGCTCATCTGACACTTATGCACCCTCCTTTTAGTCATATTTTTACTCACCTATTCAAAGAAAGAGCAGCTGACTGTATAGTCCTGCTAAATTTTGTCTATCTGCTAATACTTCCATTCAATCTTGCTCCAGGGTTTCGTCTTATTTACACTTATGCCAATCCTCTAGCAGTA
>JABCKT010006942.1:0-12467 GCA_018858115.1 Tephrocybe rancida | reverse complement strand
TAACAATTTTGTCGAAAGTCACGCAAAGTCACACATAATCACGTGACATTAGCGCGTTTTACATGGGCCATATCTTATGTAGATCTATATCATGTCGACAGTGCCGCAAGGGGTAGAAGTCTAGTCTATATTGTCTTGTTGAACGCTTGATGTCGCTGTTTTCGAATTCGGTTGACAGGAGATTTAGTCTCTGAAGCTAGACAGACTCATCTCGTCGTACCTCCTTTTTGTAGTCGGCTAACCAGGGTCTGTCGGTAGGATAACCTTATTATCCAGGCATCAAATTTGATCAACAATTCCTGACCAAACAACCAATTAGGGATGCGACGCGTCGTCGCGTCCTTGCCACACCACAAAAGTACATTTTCTTGAGCAATCTAAGCATGCTGTAGGTCTTTAAACATACAAAACACTATAAGCTATTTTATTATACAAAATTACACATTGAAATCGACTAGGCATTATCCTATCGTCGTTGCCCAGTACTAACGAGCGTGACGATTTCTCCGTAAACATTCCAGAACAACTAGAGTGGCCCAACATGGCAAGTCACAGACGTGCACTTCCGGGACGGCCGCTTTGAGTGGAAACTTTCTACCGTCGACAGTATCACGCTCGGTGGAACGGCAAAGCTCCTTGGTGGCGGCGTGTGCGTCGGCTATATCGAGGTCGATGAGCTTGACGAATTCGGGATGGTGCATTCAACATCGTTCAGCCATAGTGATTCTGCGACTCATTGGTATTATCCGCCTTATAAAGTTATAGCTTGTCTCATCCAACCACCCCACAAATTAGCTGGATGGAACTGTTGGGACTGGGTCTTGGAAGTCATTGGCATGCTTCATAATCGCGTATGGGTTGGGCACCAGACCTTGGAACAGGCTGGCTTGTTTTCTGCCATGCACGGGGCAGACACAAAGACGCTTAAACGCCATGCCAAAGGCGACCGGCGTGTCCAGGTTCTATGAGAGTCCTCCTAGTGACCGTCAACGCACTTATACAATAGATGAACAAGAAGCGATAGTATGACGACAAAATCATGTTTGCAAAAGTGCACGTCAGGCGGATACCAGAGCCCGCGGGGACTGCCATGGCGCTTCCACAGAAGAACTTCAGAACGTCTGTTCATCATCAGGCACATTTCGTAGCCTCTCCTCTTCAGCAAGCCTCTGCTCTACCTTCGAAACTTCCTCATCCCAGTCAGTCCTGAAGCAAAGGACTGTCCCGATCACGGAGCAATAGAGAAGAGCCACTGTGCATCCTAACCACAAGCCATTGAGGCCAAGGTTACACTGGAATGCCAGCCAATACCCTATAGGCATTCCTTTAAGAGAGAAGCTCAGACTATAGCCTAGTGGTTGGAAGGTGGTCAAAAGGGTTCTTACCGACAACGTAGTAAGCGGTTATATTGAGGATAGCGCCAATGAACTGTATCCTCTGTGTTAGCATCACGATCTCGTAGGAAGATGGCGTCTTCAATGACCTGTTGGCCCCGAGCTCGTAAGATTGCTGCAGTCACAATGGAGTTTCCGTCCACCACTTGATAGAAAGCAATGAGTGGTAAGATATTCGAAACGAGCTCAACGACGGCTGGTTACAAAAGAAATGACTTGTCAATAAAGCTAACGAGGGCATCAGGTAAGCAAAACTTGCCATCATCGTTGTTGAACAATCTGGCCCAAGAGTTGCGGAGTACCAACAACATAGTACTATGAGTGACTATGGGTGGTTGACATGTAGCAACCCATAGGAGATTCTTACCTTGTTGTACATGAAGCGCATAGAACAACAACCAGCGAAGTCTTCGCCGCTACGTCGGCGCGTCTAGCGTTCTTCTCACCCAGGAGGTTCCCGATTCTATTTCGCATAACTTCAATTCGGTGTCACCAGAGATGATCCTCGCCACGCACCGTATGGAAGTCGCGTTGGCGATGGAGTACCCCAGCTGAAAGACCATGGCAGACGTACTGAGGAGGATCGATTGTGCTGCGAGAGTAGTAGGGCCAAAGAAAGACGCAGCAAGCGCGATGAGCTCCCAGGCCCACCAATCTGAGGCCAGTTGTCCTGTATCACTTGATCAGCTCTCAGGTCCCTCAGGACACAATACATCTGTTCTCACCGATACCGGACAACCCTAAACGCGCCAGCAACCCGAGATTAGTGAACATCTTCATCGACAGCGGGTGCCATGCCGTTCTGGGAACGAGGTACACGCCATGGACGAGGGCAGTAACCGATATGAGGCATATGGATAGAGCTGAGGCGATTGGTGCACCGATGAAGCCGAGACGGATGGATTCAGGGCCCCAGACTGGAAAGTAGAATCGCTGTCAGGCAAGTTTGGTATTATAGGTAAGAAAAGAGGAACGGACCAAGGAGGTAGTTCACCAAAACATTGACTGGCGCTACGATGCAGATGATCCTGGTTTGGATGTAGAAGAGGCCCTGAGATTGGAAGTATTGCCTGAGAAGAATGTCAACGACGATTTGTATGGCAGAGAACGCTCCACACACCGGCTGATGGAGTTGAAACCACAGGCTATGGGCAGAATATAAGTAGAATGAGACGTAAAGTGTATGATATAGAAGGCAGACCTGGAAGACAGAAAGAGAACCAGCGAAGGTAGAGTGCTGCCAAATGTGCAACCTCTGGATCTTGTTTTAGAGAAAGCAGTATGGGTTCTGCATTGAACCACACAAAGAAAATCGGCTTGAAGGCATACATACAACTCAGCTCCGGCGCCATGAACAAAGTTGTGATACGCACGAAAAGTGCAAACGCCATCACCACGGCTTCATCGCGTAGTCAGCAATAAGCCTTCTGAACACTGACAAATGTCTCACCCATCCGCTGAGCCCACAGCCCAACCAAATGTGGCTGCGGCGACGTATATGCCGATGGAAGTACGGTATCCAGTGCGCTTGCGAGGCCTTGAAGGATGCTCAAGCCCGTGACGTTCGCTGTCATCGAGCCCAGGCTAACCGCGGCCAGTGCTGTGGTGGACAAGTGTCCTATGGAGACGACAGGCACGAGGACCATGCTGAGTTCGAGCATCTGCGAACTGGAATTGTATCCAGTGAGGTTCCATCCGTGTGATGAGAAGAGGAACTCACCAGCATACGGGAAAAGCATAACGAGGGATGATGAGGAATTCTTGGGAGAACATTGTGCTCCTCGGCGCGTCATCGCTTTTTGGGGCCTGGGTATCGCGCTCGTTGACAGAGCTGGACAGCAAAGGCGTCGATTCCGTCGCACCAAGTACTTGGGCATTTTGGGCTTCACGTGAAGTAGTCGCCATGTGTAGATGAGGAAGGGACTGTTGACATCCTACCCTCGCCTCTCTGGGCGCGTTAATAACCTTGTGGATGGGTGGACGGGAGTCAGCCCAGCGTTTATTGGAATTGTGTTGTACCAGGGCCGACGCCGATCATTCCGGAAGCGCGTCTTTTATGTTGATGTTGAGCATATGTCGATTCGTTGAGCTTTGGTAGTATGTAGATCTCTATCATTTCGACAGTGCCGCAAGGGGTAGAGGTCTAGCCTATATTGTTTGTTAAACTTTTGATGTCGCCGTTTTCGAATTCTGTTGACAGGAGAGTTGGGTGAACACGGTCGCGTGAAGTGAGTCACCATATGGTAAATGGCAGTCCGTCTGGAGACTTCTGACCGAGGACTTTCAAGTGCTCCACTTTCGTGGAAGACACATACAAATGGTTCTGTGGGAAGCAAAGCGACGAACAAAGGGCCTGATGGAAAGATTTTGTTGAGTATAGCTGAGGTATGCGTGTAAAAAACAAGGGAATTCCAAACCTCGTTCGCTGCAACTCTCAGCTTATTCCGATCAGAGCTCGATGTCTATCTGGCCCTGCGTTAAAATGTCAATGAGTCTACGACCTTCGGGGCCGTGCGGTAAAACTGCAAGATAAGCGAGGGGTCCAGCTGGCAAGCCACGTTCAAACCAATTCATCAACGCGTAAGGTTCAAGTTTGCATTTGGGATCTAAGTAGTGTATTATGTCATTATAAGGGTATGGAATAGAGACATGCCTCAGTAGCGCCTTATTCCAGAAGTCTTGGGCCTTCCTTGGCTTTCAGTCCGACTCGTAGACCTCGGCCCCTGGTTTCCTGAGGCTTGTGCAAGTTTCTCTTGCGCCCTCTCCATCTGCCGCTTCTCCATCTGCTCCCTTGCTTCCTTTCGTAATGCTTGTTGTTGCCTCAACTCCGCCCCCGCTGCCGACCTCTCCTTCTGCCTTCCAATACCCTCCATAACCTTCATCATATGCGTTTCGCGACGGATTTCGGCCCTCCTCGCCTTCTGGCGTTTCCTACTCAAATGCTCGATGTCCTCGCCAACACCAACCTCGGCGCCGAAGGGTTCTGGTGCTGGCTTTGGTGGTACTGGCTTTGCCAGAGTCCCTGGGTCGACAGGTTTCCAGACCCATACTTGCTCCTTCGAGGTGCCTTGTACATCAGGATAGAGGTTGACCTTTTTGCCCCTCTTATTAATCTTGAACAGGGTGGACTTGTCTAGGATGCGCTCGACGCGTGTCTTTTGGATTTCCCTGGACGCCACGAGGTAAGGCAGTATGGCGTGTTTCAGGAAACTGTGGGCAAGACCATTAGCAGTGTAAATTAGAAAAGGAAAGAGTTTTCACGTACGCCATGGACCGAACGGGATGGTCTTTATTTGGGGGCTCAGGCATGGGCTTTTTTGCCTTTCCCCTCGTAGCCGGTGGTGGCTGGGGAGGAAATGGTTTTTTATCCCTGACATGAGGATTATAGAAGTCAGGCGGGGGTGGTTGTTCGAGGGCGAGTTTATAGAGTTCCCGAGAAGTTAAGCCAAGAGGATCCTTGTGGGCAGCGAGGATGTTCCTGACAATGAGTACGCCACCTTTGACCGCGAGTTCATTGGCAAGCTGAATCCGCTGGAAAGCCAAACTCATTGTCGCCGCCATGGTCGATGTGCCAGCTTAAACTGAAATTTCGAGCACGTTACCAAAAAGAGCCAAGCGTCGCCTTTAGAAAACAAACACGACCAAAGAAACCTTGTGTTCCCTCTATTGTGGCTGAACCTTTCACAAACACTTACCACCACTACCACCGCCGCTATGGGTCCCCCGCGCCGTAGTTCTTCATATATATCGCCTTCACCAACAACGTCAGGCTCTGAGCCACCACATTCACCCCTTACTCAACAGCCAGGAGCCGTTATAAAACCAACCGGCACTGGTATGACGCCCGCATCAAGATATCAACATAATCTCAAAGTGTTGCGCCGGCGGGATCCTTCAATATCCTCAATTTTCAACCAGTTCAGCCATGTGTGCCTATACCACCACAATGGCACCAAATGGGAGAAGCAGGGGTTCGAGGGAAGCATGTTTTTATACGAACGGTACGTTCAGCATCCAGATTTGGAGGTCTTGTGCTTCGCCTGCTTGCGTTGTTCTTTTTATGACGGTTTTACCCGTATTTTTTTGGAGCATCTAGAGCCGTATCATGTAGATACAAGTAACGCGCAAGGCGCTTGCTACTCCATTTTGACTCAAATCTAATAAATTTGTTGGCTAATGAAAAAAATTGTTGTTCAGGGAGTCGTACCCGCCATATGGTTTCTATATTCTCAATCGAATGGGAATGGACGATCACATACAGCGCCTATATCCCGAAGACAACATTGGCGCTCACAAGAATTATCTAATTATTCGCTCCTATCCGGAGTACACAGACAGGAGACTGGCTGTTGTACGTGCCTCACACAACATTGCAACGCTCGACAAATACTCGAACGCCTACGCCATCCCTAACATTAATACTTTATCTGTAAACGAAAAAGGCGAAGCAAAAACTATCGGTCTCTGGATGTTCGCAACGGACTCAAGGGAACCGCTCATCGATATTTTCACCCGGTGATTTGAGGCGCAGTTATCGTCGTTCGCGGTCCCTAATCTCTCAACCCAGCCTTCATTCATACATCAAGAGGAATCAGCCCTACCCACAAGAATTCCGCTATGGCCCAGACAGGCCACCACCCTCTATTCCAGCTTCAGTAACGCCGGCCACTAATCGATCACAAGGTAAGTTGCTGATGTTCCGTTCTTTTGATCACTCCCGTGACCCCCTCGTATAGCAAATGGCCATGCAACATTGCCCCCTACACCCTCTAACGCTGGCTTCCCAGCAAGCCCAGGGCCACGCCAAGAACAATTCCAGGCACACCATCCCTCCCATACTACAGCCAACGGTGGCCTTTCCGAATTGGACAAACTTTTTGCAAAAATGGAGCCTACACCCCTTCTTGCACATGCCCAAGTCGCGACACCCACGCAATATCCCACCTCGACCTTGACCTCGAACATGTCTGTACAGTCCCTTCTCGCTGGCCTCGGCGGCGGAAATCGCAGACAATCAGTCTCTGCTGTCGTTTCGCCCCCGTCTTCTGCCAGCACGACTACTGGCCTCAGTCTCCTCGACTCGATCTTCGCTTCCGCGTCTAACAACGCGCTTCCAATACACACTCCGGCCCCCACTTCCACCTCACCCCCGCAAATCCTTGACCAGACGACTATTTCCACTCTTCTCGGTATCCCACCATCCCGCACAGCCTCGGCCGCATCAACTGCCTACAGCACCGATGCCCGGTCCTCGCACTCCAGCTCACGGGAGGGCGACAACGAGGACGATGACACGAGCGACTATGGATACGGTCGTAGCGGGATGTCGGACGGGTATTCCGAGTCAAGCACGGTGCTTGACCCTGATGCGGAGTACGATGATGAACTGCAGGCTGCTGGGGCGAGCGCGGGGAGGCCGCTGCTCGCTGAGCCCGCGGCTAATGGTCATGGGAATGGGAATGGAAGGATCAATGGGGACGTCACACCACGACCTCCCATGAACGGGTTCATCACCCCTCCGTTTGGACGCCAGCCTCGCCCGGCGTCGGTTTTAGACCCTGCATCTGTTGCTGGACGCCGTCAGCAACCGCGTCAGCAGCAGCAACAATCACAACACCAACACCCGGAGCGCACACCCCGTGCGCCTCTAGGCTCTGAACGTAAACTCGTACCGTTCGAACCTGATTCGGAGCTATGGCCCTATAACAGCCATACTGTCACGAACAACTACAACCATAACCACAACCATAACGAACAGAGCGCGCCGAGTGACGACGAGATCATCGAGCTCGATTTCGCAGACACCAGCGCGCTGAGCGACCCCGATGTCTTCCGTGCCCGGCAACGTGCGAACGGGCACGGACACACGAACGGGAATGGGGTCGAGAAGCCGGAGAAGAGGACCCGGACAAAGAGAAAGCAGGGCAAGAAGGACCGCGTGGCGGAGCAGGCGAAGAAGAGGGAGGAGATCGAGAGGAGCTGGGATGTTCCTGCTAACAATGTCGGGGCAGTCGAGGGAATGTACCAAGCTCCACCGTCACCCGCGTCGCCATCCCCGTGCCCGTCGCCTGAGCCCACACGTGTTCACGCGAACGGGGTTGCGAGCGGGAGCTCTAGTGTTCGTCAGAACGGCATTATCAATGCGGCGGGACTCAGGAAGGAGGGGGAGCCTGTCCCGTCGGGGGTGACGAAGGGGAAGGGGAAGGCCAAGACCCAAACGATCCTGCCGAGGGATGATTTCGCGAAGGACGGTTCCCATGAATGGCTGGACGATGATATGCCGTTTATAATCAAGAACGCGGCAAACTCGATCCCGCAGATGAGGAGGGCATATGTGGGGGAGGCGGTGAAGGACACCATGGTTGCGGGTGTTGTGGCCAAGGAGAGGTCGAGGCCTAGGCGCCCGGCAATGGAGAAGAATGACTTCTTGAGGGAGATGTTGACGTTGATTCAGGTACATGTGTTTCATTGTCGAATCTGATGCGTTGATTTTGACCCCGTTTACAGACCGATGATGCTTTCGCGGATTCTTTGTATAAAGCATACACCACTCTAGTCGAGAGTCGGTCTGGATGAGGTCGTCTTTTGCCTGTGTGCCTGTTCTGTTATCTAATCGGTATAATTTCTGTACGTGTTTCGCCTCGAGCTTTGTCTTTCCTTGTATCACGTCTTCATGTCACCACACACCCCACTCCCGTTCCTTGCAACCACGGCCTTGCCTAACGCCACTCTTGTTATTCTGCCATATCTAGCACTACGCGTATCTATATTGTTGTATCCTTAACCTACAGTATCAGTTGTAGTACTACGTAGCCTACCGTCCCCAGACGCTCACGGCACCCCACCCCCTCGTAATCTCGTAATGGGGAGAATAAACCCATCCCACTCGTTTATGCCTCGTCCTTGAGTGATTTCAGAACAGCAACGAGTCTTTCCTTGCGAAGTGGAATCCAGAGGACTTCGCCTGTGCCAGCTGTTCCCTGTGCAGACACCACCAAACCGTGGTCCTTGAACTCGCCCAGCAATGATCGCATCGCCGTATCGTTGGTCGCGATGAAGTCGTCCCGAGCAACCGTGAATAGCATGTCGTATCCGATCCCAAACTGCTGCAGATCTTTCTCTCCTGCGCCCTCCACGCCGCTCTCCTCGATGCTTTCCAGCTGCTTCGCCCCAATCAGCGCAAATAGCTTCTTCGCCTTCTGCGTGACAGACGCGAGGACATGCAGTGCTGCCGTCTCCGTGATCACCGTGGCACCTTGCACCGCCAGCGCGTCCGCCTTCTTTCGGGGCCCGCCACCATGGGCACCCGTGATGGATGTGCGATCAACAAACGCTAGCTCGAAGTCGTATGGTGCGAGTGTGGTGAGATCGTGCCAGAGCCACGCGAATCCGCGGCGGGGCACGGCAGGAGGTGGAGCGTGCACATCGGGCTTACGTGCACTGGACTCGGAGGTGGAAAAGAGGAGAGGCGCGTTGATGTGGTCGATGGACGCGACAAGATGGATGCGTGGGTTGAGCGCGAGAAGTGCGAGGCAGGACTTGGCCTTCGGTGAACGAAGAGGCGCAGAGTCGATGTTGTGGATGATGAGGTAGAGGGGCCGTCTGGGGCCAGCGGCAGAGAAAAAGTTGTAAATTCGTTTGGACTGTGTTTCGGGGGTGGTGGAGGTGAGGTCAGTGTCCAGGACGCCTGGGATGCGCTCAATGGAAGCCAAAAGATCTTTCAACGTGAATTCGGGTTGGAATCCATTCGCTATGACGACGTGCCCGTGTTTAGAGCAGTGATCGGTCGCAAACTCGTTGAGAACGCGTCGTTTGGAACCAAAGCCGTACATGAGTAGATTGAATCCTTCAGCCAGCTCGCGCATGAACCGCACAAAGAGCATTTCGCGTGAAGATTCAGCCAGTATACTTGGCTGTATCGGCTTCAGACTGGGACCTTTGGATGATGTTTCAATGGCTTCAGCATATTCCTCAGCCGTCAAAGGAGGCACCAGAGAAGAGAAAATGTTGGCAGACGTCCGTGAGCGAGTGCTGTTGTGCTTGAAGTAGGCATCGAAGGCTGTCTCTACGATTAGGTTGGCACTAGGCAGCTCATCCTCCTCTTGTTGCTTTCGTTTCCGTCGAGATGGGGTAGCTTCGACCACATCTTCTGGATCAGACTCCTCTTCATCAACAAGTTCCTCCTCAACCTCCTCCTCCTCGCCTTCACTTGATAGCTCTCCTTCGTCACCGAGATGTTGCATCGCGTAGGGTCAGATGAAAGCAGAGATTTGTTGCAGAATGGCCTTTCATGGCATTTTCAACATGAAACCCGTGGTAGAAGACAATGAAATGATCGCCGCAGAAACAACTTACACCGACGGCCCGACACCGGTAAAGGCACCTCATTCGATAACTATCATGACCAATGGCAACAACTTACAAGGACCTCAATTCTGCAAGAGTATTGGATCATATCGCTATCGTCTCGACATCTCACTAACTTCCTACAACTATGCATATGTCTGGGTCGTTGTCGGCAGTTAGTATCTGCAACCCATTCACGCGTTTACAACTCTCCCGCCTCACTGCATCCGCTACGAGAATCCAGCGTAGTGTCTTTCCCCTGCAGGACAAGAAAAGGACCGTCAAAACTGGATCAATCTAGAAATTGACACTGGACCAGGGGCCACCTCAGCAAATATAATAGGCTATGCCAAACTGCCAATTGCAGCTGAATTACAGTAAGAATTCTACAATTCTACACAACTCATTGACGACACTAGTCGGCTTGCAGGCGATACGGCTGCGCATCTCGTTTGCACCGTGGCCAGCAGAGAGGCTTCACGACATGTTCATGGCGACTTTACGGGATATCGCTGTACCCCCTAGACATTCATGTTTGTCAACGGCTTGAAGACGTATGCCGCCCAACGTCCACGAGGGCACTCTCTGCTATGTTTCGCGAATCTTTGCTACCTTTAACTAGCTCTCCAATCAATTATCATCGCTTTCTAGACAACCACCGACCTGCTTCCACGACGACAATCCGTCCAGCTGTCGAAAGTCGAATTTCGGAGGTGCGATCAACCCCGTCGGCCGCACAAAATGCAAAATCGTTTCCTTCAGCAATCCACGCTTCCAATGACTAGCACAAGGTGCTTAGCAGCATTCCAAGTCGACATGAAACTTTACTAGAATTGAGGCACAGTCCGGAAGGTCCAGTACGGATGATTACTCTTCTGCCTTGTATCCTGGTCCGTGTCGAGGATCGGGGTGGTGGTGCTTAACGGTATTGGCATCTGGTGGGGTCGTCAAAAGTTGAAATACGAGGATATACCTGCTGGCTAGCGGAAGTGGATTCATAAAGAAAACCCTCAAAGACGCCAATAGGGCGTTCGTCTGATCATGCTGGACGTTCATCACTACCATTTTGAAGGGCTTTTCGAGGACAACATTTTCAACACCATGTGCTCCGTTTCCTGTGTTAGGCACGCTCCGTCGTTTTTACCGCTCTGTTCCTGGTGACGGACACCGATTAGGCATGTGGCAGCAAGCAAAGGAATCGTTCTATGACTTGAACAATAATAGAAATCGCGTTATTTGAAGGCTACATCCGGAGTCATGTTGACAGTGTTCGTGTGGAATTTGCATTCGTGGATCCAGATGTAGTAGCTACATTGCGAGGCTACACACCCACTTCTTCATGCTCGCCTCCACCGACGACTGTGGATTCTCCCTCCTTCAATCCCCTCAAGTACGTTTTATAATCAATGTTACCTGGAGAGGGCTTGGGCCCATTTGAAAATCGGTGATATTTCTCCCAGATGTCATGGATACACTTCCAGGCCACAACAGCGTCGTCCCATATCCTTTCTTTAGAGCAGTCCTTCGGAACCCTCTCCCAATGTCCTCGTTCGTATAGATAAGCCGCTGAATTCACCTCTACGATTCTGATATCCAGGCCAAGCCAGGTGAGTTTATCTGTCGTGCAGATCATGAGATGATTGCATCATAGGTATACCTGATGCACATACTCGGAAGCCAAAAGGTCTCAAGAGACTTGAGGAATTCCCAGATCTCATAACACCTTAAGCTAAATGCGTCCGGAAATACGTCGCCTTCCTTGGCCCACAGATCCTTCCTTGATCCGGCTGAATAATCATGCTCCTCCGCACATGTAAAGTCGACAATGAAAGGTTTTCCGTGGAAGTCCAAGATATGAGAGGCATTTAAGTTATCATGTACAATACTGTGTGATTCATGTAGAGCGTAGATCACGTCTATCACATCACCCCCTTAAAGTTTGTTAGCACCTGACCATTGATAACCATAAACCAAGTGGTCACCTGAATCGGAGGCTGCCACCATATGAACCTAGCATGGACAAGGTGGGTACCGCGGGCTCTCCACAATACTGAAAGACAGAACAGAAACAGGCTCGTGGAGTTGAAGTTCGATAGTAACCGTAGAAGATGGGTGTCATAGTAGCCGGCCTCCCTCTCAAGAGCTTCGAAGGCGTCGTCGTCAAAGGATAACTTTATAGTAACATCCTGCAGTTCAGCTGTGTTCCCAGACATCTTGGCTTTGTAAACCTCGACAGTGGAGTCGGACGATCCAAGTTCAGCGCGCTTCAGGGAGATGAGATGAGTTAGAGCAATATCCTCCGATGCGCAATGATTATCCTGGCGAACAAGACGCAGGCCTTCGTCGACGTTGGGAAGGGTGAGGAAGAGGGACATGATGGAATGAATGGGCAGTAGAGATGAGCAAGTGTGTCTGAATAATGATGAATCGCTCAACCAAAGAGTCAGTGGTAACCCTTAGTACTCATATGCATAAAACATACAGGACAACACCGAACACAAGCTTTTGGTCGCTATACTGAGTGGAGAAAGAGCGGCAATCTAAAAAGTTACCAACCTTGAAGGCTTGACCGAGTATTGCAAGGGCTGGAGCCAGGCCTAACACCGTGACCTTGACCGTCCTCTTCTACCGTATTATGTGGGCCCACGCCAGTTTCTTGTTTTCCTCCCTGAACCTTATTTCCTGCCGAGCCATGCCGAACGTCGGGAGTCGGGACCCGCTTTTCAC
>JABCKT010006941.1:0-12503 GCA_018858115.1 Tephrocybe rancida | reverse complement strand
TGGATTTCGGCAGCTGCATTACCGATTGTTTCTGGGTTCGATGACTGGTTTGAGGGGCCTCGAAGTGTGATGAGGTCGGTTTCGTAGTCGTGTACTGCCCGTAGTTGCTTCAGCCACGGTTTCCCTAGAATGATGTCAAACGCTCCTCCGCATTCGAACACCTCGAATGGGGCTGTGGTCGACGTTTCACCTATCTTGACTGTACCTGTCCATGTGCCCAACGATGGTGTTTTCGAGCCATTAGCTACTCCGATGTGCAGTCGTGATGGTTGTAGACTTGTTTTTCCCAGACAGTGGCTGTAGTTCGCCCATCGCCATCTGGAGATACAGTTCCGCATAGCTCCATCATCCACCTGTGCTGTCGCTCGGACTGTTCCGCCATCTTGACTCAGCAGCTGTACACGTTGTAGGAATGGTTTGACTGTTGATGTTTTTTCAGTATTTTGAGAGGATATTTGTAGGATAGACTTAATAATGGGGACGTCATAGGCTCGAACTGGTGTATTCTTAGTACGACCGTCTACACTAAAAACGTCCCGGCTAATGCTCATGTTCACAGAGGAGGGGTCTTGAGTCTCACTCAACTCCGTGTTCAGCGTTGCGTCCGAGGTTAAAATGGGAGATTTGCGTTCCTCTACGCACGAACCTCCGAACCGTTTCCCTGACCTTCCCACTCATCGTCGAAAACAATTGAACCTGCATCATAGATCGCTGGTTCATATGGTAATTGTTCATCCATCACATTAATCTGTGACACCCTGGCGTTGTCCATCTGGGGTCGTCGATCATACATGATGCCTGCAATTCGTCCTTGCCAGCGTTGTTCCTTCATGCTGATCTGGGTTGGGTTGTCGCAGAAGCGGGAGATGTGGCCACTGTGACCGCATTTGAAGCATTCCCTTGAACCGATGGTCTGTGTCCCCGGTGTGAGTGGGTACGGAGAACACATGAAATCCACTTCCTGCGACGTCCCGTACTGCTCTTCCCACTTCCTCAGCTCCTCGCGGTATGCTATTCCACCTTCCATCATGTTTGGCTGTACCTTGGTGAACTCGATCGCCCGTTTCACTAGCTCCATGTTGCTCACACGACTCGGTGTCTGCGGCTCGGGGTTGGCTGGTGTCTGAGGGTTGAACAGATTGCCTCGAGCTATTGGTGTTGGGGAAATGAAGGGATTTGACTGTTCGCATGTGTACGTGTTTTGTTGTGGTGTTGCTGGCTGTGGCAAGTTCTGTTGTTGTGGTGTCATGGCGGGGGCATGGGGTGGGGCTTGGCAAACAAATGGTGTTGCAGGTGTGGCTTGTTGACGTGGGGCCTGTTGCTGTCTTGGAGCCTGATATGTGTTTGCGTACTGGTATGTCGGGGGTGGCTGTCTCGGTGGTGCCTGGAGGGATGTCCTGTGTTGGAACTGCGTCGTGATGGTGTCGATACTCTTCTGCCACTCGTCCCTCGACTTGAACTTGGCTTCCTGTTCAAGCTTGTCTTCGATTCTTGACGGCAATAGGGTTGTTACCGCTGCTAGAAAGGTATCCCAAGTATCTATGCCTGTGGATGGGAGTAGACGACATACCATGAGCGGTAGGCCGCGGCGCGCATTGGTGATGAGATGCCCTCTGTCATCCTCCAATGCGTCCGCTAGTACGCGTATATCTTGGGCCCACTTCACGTGGGTGTAGATCTTTTCGTCTTCATCACCCACGAGCTGTCCTACTTCAGTGTCCAGTAGGACCCTCCTCTCTAGACGATGGAGGAGTTCGTCGCGGGTGTGTTTGACTGTGGGCGCCAGAGGCCATTTGCGGTTGAAGGCTGCCAGCAGGGTGTCCCAGGATGCTTTGTCAGCATCTCCTAGTTTCTTGTACCATTGTTCTGCTTTGTTCCCTGGGTCGAGGTGCATCGTGAACTTGTGGAGGCGTTCTGGAAGCGTAGTTGTGAGTTCAAATTGTCCTTCGAGTCGGCGGAGCCAGTGGTGCAGCTTCTCGCCTCCCGTGTAAGTTCCCTTGAAAAGCGGGATCACGTCTTTGCCCATTTTGGTTTGGATGGTAGGGATCGTTGTAGGGGGTGGTGTCGGTGGCGGCAGTGGTGTGGATGATTGTGGTGTGGGTGGTGGTGGCCCGGGATGCGTAGGTGATGGCGATGGTGATGGTTCGGGGGTATATGATGTTTTGATTGACGGTGCTGGCGAGTGAAAAGGGGATGGTGTGAGGGATGATAGGGAGCTTTCTGTGGGGCTTTGGGATGGGCTGTGAGGCTGGTTGTAGTTGTGCTGTCTGTATTCGGTTCTTATTCTGTGGTCTGCCGCGAGGCTTGTTGATCGTGCGTGACTCCTTGCACTTCTGGCTCGTGCTTGGTCCTCTCTTCTCCTTTCGTCACCTTCTGTATCTCGTCGTACCCTGGCCCTAAGTTCCGATTCTGTTGTATAGCGAAAGTAAGCCAGTGTTCTCCGGATGTCGATGTTGCAGTAAAGCATGGGTAGTTGCGAAGGAACCTCTCAATCACCAAGATGGGGACTGCTCAGACCGTAGGAAAGCCGGACTGCGGGCAAACAGGAGACGAGACGAAACCTCGGAGGACTGGGAGACCGGAGACGGAACGGAACCTCAGAGAACAGAGAAACCGGAAAACAAGTGGTGGAGTCTGCTATGGGAAACACGAATGAATGTCTGTCTAGTTGGGAGTCCGCTCGGCTGGCTCCGCCAGCACAGCCACACCGTCCAAGTATGTATTGTAAGTCTTGACTGCCCAGGTCTTACTTCACCATGGGAAGACCGAACAGACCCAAATCAACGGCAAAATGGCAAGGCAGGCATTGGAAGATGACCAGGACAGGGACAGCCCCAACATTCACACCGGCGTCGAAAATCAGAAGTTGGACACACAGCCGTCTGAGTCTAATGTCCTCATGTCAATGACTCGATGTTCCTGAGGCAAAATATTCTACTGCAGCAGTGCGTGGAGGAAGGCACAGCCAAGAAATTTGTAGAAAGGCTATTAGCCTACACTGAAACGAGGATGGCATTCAAACCGTCTAGTTAGTACATCAGGCCAAGCATGACATACACATAACTCCCATTATCCTGCCCTGGTGTACATGCGAACAAATCACTCCTGGGTTGAGATCGTCCATACATGCCTGGAATAAGCAAGGAGCTTGATGAGTGCGTCGTTCCCGAGTTCCAGACCAAGAAGTTGCCAAGAAATGATTAGATCCTAGTGTTTATGGCTCCCAGTTTTCTCCCAGTACCGTGACAATCGCAAGCTCCCAAAATTGTCTTAGTAAACAATGTATACCGTGACATTGATACTTGCAAGTTGGGCCAGCTTAGCGCTTATAGAACATGTCATGAAAGTAATGCCACCAATATGGTCATAGTACGAAACTGCCAGAGAAAGTCCTTTGGGTTCATCATGATAGGGTTTTCAAGTCGTCAGATGGGGTTCACAAACTTGCTAAAGCCGGTCCAGCTGATGTTCATAATGATCCTCGCCAGCCGCAACGATGGTGAGAAGACTTCTAGTAAGCTAGCTGCTGTCCATTCTGAAAGTTGCCAACATCACTGGTGGCTGTAACATGACTTCAAGGATGAAGATAGTGTGACAATTGGATGAGAGAACAAGACTTCAAGAAGAAAAAGCTGACCAAATCTATCCGGGGCCTTGCCCTGAGTGCCATAAACTTTGGGGCTAGCCAGAGGCGGAAGTTTGATTTGGAGTGTTGAGATCGTGACAATGCCTGGTGACGACCAACTTGGAGATGAGGAGAAATTACAAGGAAACAATGAGACCTGGCTCGATGGGGGTGCTCCACAATGTGAAGAAATGGAACTCTTCCTATAGCACTGACTGACTTGGCTGTCGACTTCAACAAGTTATCATGATCACGATGGTAATCTCCAGCACAAACCATTTTCTATAAAAGTGGACATGGCCGCTGCAGGCTGCAACAGTGGGCATATGTGGCAGCCAAAAGCCGCAGTCACCATGACCATGACCGTGAGTACTCATGAGTCCCAGAGCTTATGGTGATTGTGGTGTTTGGAGACTCAGGTCATGGCGGCCAAAGTCCCTGCGACCAAGGACCCCAGATCTACCATGACACTCCAATGAATTCCATCACAGTGACAAGTTGTATTCTTGGCATTGGGCCAGTACTACCATCTACTGTGACATGCATCCACATCTGAGTCCTCGACAAACCAATCTTTGAAATTCCTTCTGCTACTGAGTATGGATGTGCATTACTGTGCGAGCTGCCACGGTCATGGATCCATTTCTCAAGTCAATAGTGAGTCGACTTGTAGGTTCCAGATTGCTCTTCAAATATAATAAGCACCTCCAAGAGGAGAAGCAACTGTCAGAAAGCATCTTAAGTACCAAATGTCTTATTGCTGCCATGGAGGACGCTGTTGAAAATGTAAGTAACCTTCGGATGCCCCAACATATACTCACAGCGCTGCAACCCCAGAGGTACATTAGCCCCAATCTACCACCAACCAACTTCTCTGTCTCTTCAGAAGATCGGAAGATCAAAGCCTCCTGTCTGTCACTTGATTCCTCCATCACAATCCAGCCACACCTTGACATCTTGGAGGACTGGGAGTCAAAGCACCTGATAGCGTGTGAGAAGCGTATCAATCTGGAAAAGCAACTGGTTATTGCAGAGAAGTCTCACCACTCAAAAGTGAGACGAAACACCCAGGCGAGTCAGAGTCAGTCACACTATGACACCGATGCTGAGCAGGTGTACAAGGGTTTCTTTCTTCATGCTGCTGCTGCTGCTCCAAGCCCTACAGCCATTTGCTGATTTATGATGTGTTGGTATGTCACATTCCTTTGGATGTGTAACTGTATCCCAGGCTCATTCATATTTAACTATAGCTTGCTATGATTTTCAGGTACGATTTGGATGATGACGAGGCTAACCGTCAGCCTATCGCTATCATTATTATGACTGACATGAACGGAATGATTGCCATGGCATTTGCGGTTTGGCTTGTAATGGCCTTCAGTACCCTAGTAGCCTGATGGCATACCGTGCCATGTACATAGTTATTATTGTTCGCTTTTGAACTTTTCCCAATATTATTACCCTCGCATTTCTTAAAGCTTCATGTTGACTCAGAGAGGCTGGTGGTGACACACAGCTCTTCAGAAACTTGGCTTTGATTTGGGTAACTAAAGTACCCTTAAGGTAACTATGTAGGAATGTTGTGGGTTTCTCGAGTTGCTGACATTCGAAACAGCGCGACCCATCAACTTCTCCCAAACAACCACACTTCGGACAGTGGTCCCTTCCATTCTTGCATCCATGCCATGGTTGCCACCAGAATTGCAAACCTTGCACAAACCGGATTGACAAGCCGCCCTTGGGACTGAGCCCATACTTCTAACTCTAGGACATCATAGAGAGCATGTCGAACTGGCAGGCGATTCGGATTCAAACCGTTATGGACCAATAACGCTCATGTCAAAAGTTCGTGGGCATCGTGCGCTAGTTCCATTGACTTTCCCCAGGCCCCCCACTGTGTACCCAATCATGCTCACTGCCTCCGCTGATTCTTCCTCAAACCCAACACAAAGTCATTTGGACACCAATCCGGGTCAGCAAGTTGAACCCACCCCTCTGTATGAATTGAAAGAATCTGGATGTCGACAGACTCTCTGTAAAGGAATTTGTGGCAAGAGCTTCCTTTTCTCCTGTACACTGGCCGTTACTGTGCTAACCTAAACTTTCTGTAAATAGGCAAACACATGAGGCAAGGAGAGCTGCGCCTTGCTAGGGCGATCTGAGTCACTATGGGTGTGACTTCACGTTCACTGGCAGAGGGCCCAGAGCCTGTTGAATCAGTAGTGATTTCACAATTTCAGGCCAATACTATTAGGTGTGTTGAGTGAGATATTTCCTTTCGCACCGAAAGCTGAGTTCAATTGTATAATTAGAGAGTGGAGGCATGTCAACTGTATTACTGATGCGGCTTTTCGCCATCTGGAGTGAGCCCACCCTCTTCCTGACGATATACCTGGCTTCAATCTATTAGCAAATAAACATAAGCTGCAGGTGCGGCGAATGTACCGTACATCTCAAGCTTGAGCAAAAGCGCTGAACGTCGAGGCAAGGCAAGTTTGACAACCATTGATCAGTTGTCGAATATAACAGGCTGACCTCGGATGGCTCAGGGTTCAGTGACGTAGCACACGTATTGAAGGGGTGGCAATTGAACACACTATGTTGAAGTGAATCCTGTAGTATGCCAGTGTTACAACATCATACACATAATCCATATTATCCATATTATTTGCCCTTCCAATGTGATATACTGTGATAAGTTACAGTATGTATGTGCAACTGTGACCGCCGATACCTATGAGTACTAAGGGGCATCCTCTTCGAGGTGGTCTGCTTCTGCCGCTAGTGCAGCCTCGGCCTCAGCCTGTAGCTGATTAATGTGATCTAACAGGCTCCCTTCTACTGGTACAAACACTGCATCAGGCCTGGAATGGGGGAAGATTCTCCTGAAGAACACAGGCAGGTATTTAGACTGTTGGTGTGTCAAGTATGGCATGCTACTCACTGGTTCCACCAACGAAGAAGCTCATCGACTGGTAGCAATGTATACAATTGATGCTGTAGTGACTTCCCTCATGCCATTGATGTCTGCATTGCCGCCTTTCGTGGTGACACCCTCCAAGTCAGCGCTGCTGGGGGAGACGAACACATGTTTAAATGCCTTATGATACCTGAAATCAGATCCTTTGGCACAATTTGATGATGTAAAATAACAAGGACAGATTGTGATCAATAGATCGCCATGTAAAAGACCCTTCCAAGGATCATCGGAATCGTAGGTCAGACCTTTATAGAGAAAGATGGGCCAACTATGACCAGCAACAGCGAGCAGGCCTTGATTTAAATTTTCTTTGACTCTATAGCAGTGGGAACCAATTTAATAAATCTCCCAGCTCCAACATGAAATACTTCTATTGAAGTGCTTACTCTGGATCCTTCCAGTCGAGATTGGCTGGGCAAAGTAGGGCCCCCATTGTCTCATGACTGTAGCCTCAATTAGTCTTTACTTGTTTATGAAGAGGAGGCATGATGTGTCCTCCTGCAGGCGTAATCCAATCGATGATAGCGACCTTGATGCTTTTTGTATCGTCAGCACGAGACACATTGGCTCCTTTCTGGATCTGCTGGAAAATTATGGTCAGAAATGGGAGTCAGTGGCCTATAATCAGACCAGAATCTGACAGTGACAAGATGTACAAAGTTGGTGAGCACGTGTATCGCTTCACTGGTCTTCGCTGCTTGGATTCGTTTCTCGAGCCTTCCTTCATCCATGCACAGGAGTTTCAAAAAAATATTATACTCCATCCATTCTCTGAAAGGGCGAGTTAGAAAAGACTATTAGAATCGGAATCAAAGTAGAGATGACAAACATTGAGGAAGCATTTTGGAGGACTAGGCCCAACTCCTCGGCGCTGAGTCCACCTCGACGTATGCCGTTAGTGACTATGGTTCTCAAAGTGCAGAATGCACAAAGGACGTGTCCAAAATGACATCCTAGCCACACCAGAGGATCAGAGCGAGTGCTAAGAGAGCCGACGTCCAAGTCAGTAGAGAATCATTCAAAAACTGAATGTCATAATAACTCACTATTTCTTTCGTGGAGGAAGAGAAAGGCCACCGGGTACCAAGGCGTCTGAGTCATTGTCACCGCGTCTGGTAGGGGCCATGGATGTAATAACTAGTTGAGGAAGTTGGCAACATTAAGATGACAGTCTTATATACATATGAGCTGACCCGGGCCAGGCCAGGCAAATACTTGATGGCAATCGATAACATTCGATGGCGACTTACCAGACTTGAAACTTGTCAAGACTGCTATTGTGCTAAAGCAAGTTACTGTTCGGTATCTGTTGGGGCTATAAAAAGGTAACCCTACTACAGGGTTATGGTTATGGATCAGGGGGAACCGCTCCAACCATAGGAAAGGGTTAGAGTTGCGCCTTGACTGAATAACTGGGCCGTCGTACAGAGATTCTAGGGTCCTACTATTGGTATGGCCTCAGTAGCGATATAAAAGTGTCAGCCAGATGTCAGGTGATGGGTAAGTTCCAACCCACCCACTCTGAAAAACTTGCACCATCATGCACTGTAGTGGAGTTGATTTCAATGCCTTCAGATATGATCCCGATGGCATTGTGGCCTATCTAGTAGCTGAGTGGTTTGGACAAGACTTTGTCCCCAATCATGAGGTCCAACAACATGCATTTCTAATGGAACCTCCACAATTTGGGCCTGCGTCCCCTAAACAGAGGCGCATGCTTCCATTGGATTGGGTGGCGACACCACCACCCTTCTTCCACATTTTTGGTTGCCCAGGTCTGGTGGACGAATCTACTCAACCATGGCCAGTGCACTTTGATCGGAGCATATTTGACGCACTGAAGTCCGCACCCATCTACTCCTAATATTGTAAGTCATCTCCGATTCTGCTTCGATGCAACACAAAACTCACAGAAATTGATTGCTATAGTGGTCTTTACCAAGTTGATCTCAGAGGAAGAGCCTTCTGATGTTGAAACAGAGATAGATTCTGACCAAGAAGAGGCACTCATTCCATGGGAAGTCGAGGCTTGAGCAACACAGGCAGAGTATTTGGCTGCTCAGCATGCCAGGCGTGAATGGCAAAGGCGACAGGCGATTGCTCGCACTCATGAGGCACGCGAAATTCAGGAGGAAGCTTGTGCGCGTGCACTTCAGGAAGCTCAGGAAGCTTGCAACTGCCGTGCCCAGCTCAGAAAGAAGGCTCAACACACAGTTACAGGGTTGACAGAGACTTTGCAGGAGATGACCCTTTGAATAGTAGGCAGCTTTACTATATTTTTACTCAAATTGTCAATTTCTTGAAGACTCGGGCAGTAGGAATGGTCTAGTGGTCTGGTCATGATGGTATTGGGTGTAGTGTACTCCGGGATATGATGGCTCTAACTTTGTAACGGTTTACCATCAAATCTTTTACAGTGCGGCATCCCTTGTTAGCCTGGGACTTGAAGCCCAGTGAGAAGTCCGATATTTGTTTTCCATTACCTTTGATTACCTTACGTTGTAATATAAGAAAACATCTGCCCTACTCAATAGCAGATCTTAACATATGAATCTCCATTATCTTCTATTACCATATGCTGTGACAGGAGGTCAAGTTACTCAAAATTGGGTGGGGCAGATACAAAACAAAGGGTTCAATTGTGATCTATTCATTTCCTTCAGATGTTGCTACATATACACAGTGCTCTATTTACATATTACCGTAGCTTCCCCCACTCGTTCCCACATCAATCCACCACCCCTCACATATTGTTCGCCCCCACACCCTAATGCACCGCCGCTCACAACATTCATTGGCTCGCGCCTTACTCGCTTGCTGCTGCCTACCCAATCCCGCCCTGTGATGAATATTTGAGTAATTTAATTGAGGACTATGAACATGACATACCTGGTTGCAATGCCATCTGCATCAGTCCGCTCGTGTCTCCAGTTATCCCATTTTATTGTTCACTCTATCCTAATGCTTGCCACAAGCCTCCCGCACGTATGGAAACCAAGGCATTCAACTACAGGGCATCCGCGCCAACCTGCAAGTAAGACTGATGTGAGGCATATGTTAATGTGACAGCATGTACACAACCTTTCCGTGGTTTGAACCCAGGTCTAGCAAGTGTGAACCAGATATGTTTAGTCTTGTATGGAGTCCATGTACCAGATCATGTGTCCTTCAGCCTCAGTCCACTAGTGCTGCTACACACAAGTGGCCAATGTTGTTCAAGAGTCGAGATGAGGCTGTAGAGGGCTGCCATGAGGGACACGACAAGATGACGCAGGCATGCTCACCAGGCTGTATCTGTTGATGTGAGGCATTGACAATGCACAGCACCTCCGCCAAAGATCTCACAATGTGCCAGACCAAATGATGCACCAGATGTGCAGCAGCAGTGCCAAATTGTCAAATGAGATAATGGGCATGTCAAGAACACATACCTTCGCCAAGGAGCCTTTTGCTATGTCAATGCCCCAAGGCCTCCAGCAACCAATCTAACCTCCACCACTGCCCAAAATCACAAAATGATTGTGTAGATGGCCACTAATTATAAATGGACCAGGTGGGCAGGAGGGAAGGCAAAGGCAATGGTGAGGGGAGCACTGCAGATTGTGAGACAGAGATGGTAAAGAAGAGAAAAGCTTCAGAAGCCAAACTCGTCAACCATGTGGAAAGAAAAGTCATGTGATGTCAGCAAAGTCACATGATGTCAGCAAAGTCACGTGATGTCAGCAAAGTCGAACTGAATTGCCCCAAAAGTTTTAAAGAGGTCGCGTTGACAAAATTGAGGGCAGAAACTGGATTGATTCCAAAGTCAAAAGTTTGTCAACCAGATGGTATTCGATTGGTGGAAAGTAAAGGATACAAATGGTGGTCACCAACTGATCATATAAATGGAAAACAAATACTGGGGGACTTCTCACTGGGCTTGAAGTCGTGCGTTCGTCTCCCAATCAGTGTGAACATTTTGTCTACCATCTGAGAAATGCTGGCCAAAGCTGTGCTGTGTGTCTTGTGTCACCTTCTATTTTTCTGTTTTGTTACTTGTTCAAATATATCTCTTCCTTGATATGGAGCCTTTCAAAAGTCAGGAACTACTGTTACACGAAGTTGTCATGATAATTCCAATATACTAAGTTTCGTCGGAGGTGGCTTGGAAGTGACTGTCACAGTTTTACCGCTGCAACGGTCATGGTCACCATGACCACCCAGCCATCAGCATGTGATCATTTTCAGTGACTTCATCGCGATTTCCTAACTGCTGCTAACTCTCCTGTTAGCCTGAGCTTCAGCCCAGATCATGGCGGTGCTGCTTTCCCTTTACCATTGCTGACAGGTTTAACAGAGTTTAACTTCAGGTTCTCTGATGCCCTCCTCAACTCATCAGGCCTCTGTTTAATACTAGGGAATGGGAGGGATCACCAAATGACCTGGTATTGTATTGGAGTGCAAGATGTGTGAACCACATTTCTCTGGAGTCCATGCATATTGTAGTCCCAATGATAATTTGGGTTCTGCATGTTGCACAGCAAAAGATGGTAAGTCATTCCGAAAGGTTTGACATTGCTCTCCCTGCTAAGTTCCCATTATATCAGGTTCCTATTCATGGTGACGCTAGCACGGCTTGCAGCACATTACCATTGTTGCTTCCACCAATGTCAAATCCCGCAGAGCATATCCTATGACTCGATTCTTGAAGAACTTGAAGTGTGAATCTGTGCGGCAACAACTGTTTCTCAAAGTTACAATATCCCACAGTCCACTGGCATACATGATATCTGAACCAGAAGTGGACGCACAGAAATGATCACGCTTGGATCCACCCTATAATGCAAGTTTTAGCTCACAGACGTGACTGCAACCGCGACTTCACACAAAACTGGGCTGTTAATGCTTCATGATGGACCTAAATGCCCGTGTGGTCCCAATTGGGGGATGTAGACCCCACTGTTACTTGTCTCTGTGATTCTACCAATAGGAATTTGGAGCAGGAGAGGGAGCGAGAGAAAGAAAGAGAGAGAGTGGAGGCAGGAAAAGAAAGGGGGATAGCATGACAATGGTCAAGGATCTTTCTCACAGCCTCCAACTGCCATTACCTTTGACAGTCAAGCAGTTGTGTTTACGCCCATACGTAGGTCATTACAGCACATATTCCATCGCCTGGAGGCTGTACAGAGAGCACAGCAGATTCTCAGGAAGATCGTGCTGCTTTGGCTATTCAAAATGCAACGACAAAGATCTTTGGGGCAGGAAGACATTGCCTTGTGAAGAACCTTTGTCATCCAGACAGCTAAAGCCTCTTGTACCCAGAAGCTCTGCAGCCTTCTGGTTCCATCCTGTCATGCGTTAAACCTCAGCATGATGGAGCAACCATGATGGTTCCAGTGAAGGACAAGGATGTTTTTGAATCGCTCGTGTTGCTTGGTCCATGGAGCTGAGCTCCCCTTTTGTCTGGTGGGGATGGATACAGCTGCTGACCTATCTATGTCTAATATAGCGATGGACAATGAACCTTCATGGCGGCGAGTGAAACGAGCCTGGATCGTCCCCACCAGTCCGCGACCTGCTCATTTTTCAATGGATTGCACGGCCGGCGGGCACATGGTGTTGAGGACTTTACACTCCCCCTGGTTTTACTTAGACTCCACGTGGAGTCTACCTGGAGTCTACATGGAGTCTACCTGGACCTTCATAGACTAGACATCATGATCAACAGTTTAACTCTATGTAGACTCCATGTAGACTCTATGTAGAGTGGAAGGTTACGTGGAGTCTACCTGGAGTACTCTACATGGAGTCTATGTAGAGTCCATGTAGAATCCACATAGATTCTATGTAGAGTCAATGTAAAGGGCCTAACCCAACTTATTATTATTATAATAAAAAGTGTTTACACTGTCAAGAGTT
>JABCKT010006940.1:0-12525 GCA_018858115.1 Tephrocybe rancida | reverse complement strand
AGATATACTTCTTCCCTACGTTTGCAGCCTGGTACGTCTTAAATCGGGCAAGAACTGACAGAGATATGCTCAAAGCGATGGGGAGTACACAAATTGACTGCATCCAGGATTGTTTTGGTCGTGACTCCCTCAGTTCTTGTCTGATCTGGACGCTCCAGGGACCGATTTGAAGGGGATAGAGTACATCTATGTGCACAGTGGTTGCGATTGGTTGCAACCAGTCGGAGGCTGTTGTGAAATCCATCAAAATCCTAGCAACTGCAACTGCAACCGCTGGTACTCACCAGCAACTGCAACCTGAAGTCCGGTCTCTTGCAGTTGCAGTTGCAGTCGGGTTGCGGTCTTTTCCGGTCGCTGCAACCAGACCTCAAAACACTAGTTCTTAACATCTATTAGAATGGTATTATCAAATAAAATCTGCAGGTTCCTGTGTTGAACATTTCAGAGACATGTACAACAGTTGGAATGCCCATCAGACTCATGGATCTTTACATCAATCTGACCACACTCTGACAATCTTGTACCTCCCTTCTTCCACATTGCTCCAATACCTCTGGGGCATTTTTTATTTCAACTTACCCACTCTCTACTTTGGATTCCAAGTCTTACATATTTTATTCAACAAAAACTTGTGGCTATATTCAATGATGCATGATTTCTGAAGGCAATTCATGATCTATTCATGAGGTTCTTGTAGTACATTCAGCCTGTAGTGCTACTAAGGTCATCCCCAATTTCCAATAATTTTTAAAGACAGAGGGGAGCTGGGGAATGAGGTGGCGATGTTTTGATCAGATTGTTTATCCTTGTTTATTTGAAAAGCAAAAGCATCGGACATGTCTCAGACAGCCTCTACATGGTCCTGGGGGCCTGTTATTTCTACAATGTGTCTTACATCACATATTATAATGCTACAGTGATTATATATCATGTGGGACTTCCATTTACATGTAGGGGAAGCAGGGAGATGGTTTCTGAGCACTTGATTTGAGTGTAGATAGATGTGATGTCATTGACATGTTCTGTCAATCAATTGATTGGAAACTCGGAGCCATCATTCCAAGTCCCTTTTGGGTTTCTGATGCTTACAATTGATCTTGACTGATGCAGAAACTCAGAGCGATCATTCTGAGTCCCCTTTTAGATTTTGATGTGATCCCGTTAGATATTCAAGGTTATCCATAAGCATCCTGCGCCATCCAGCTTATTCCTGTCCGTTTTTGGTGGGGGTAAGTGTTGTGAAACATGTAGATATATGTTCTAAGAGACTTGTACACTTTAGAATAATTTATATCACACTGTAAACCTTGCTAAATTCAATATTACATCTGGGTGTGCCCAATTCTGTTGTGGGCCCATTTGGGTGGGCCCATCTCCTTTGGGCACATCCATTTCTATTGTGGGCATGCCCATTCCTATTGTGGGAGCGCCCGTATGGAGGTAACAGACCCAGGCGTGCCTGATCATCAAATCTTCAGACAATGGGCAAGCCCACGGCTATTTTGGGTGCTCCCATTGATAGTTTGGGCACTCCCGGGGGGGTTGGATTGGGACCTGGTCCTGGGGCCTCTTAGGGGAGTTACGTAGTAGGCACTAACTACCCTAACAGGGTACTGCTAGGGGGTTGCCTGAAGTGCAGAATGAACTGGCTGATATACAATAAAGAGTACCTTGACGATGCCCACATCCCCTTCCAAAGCATTTGCACGTGGATGATTTGTCCTCTTGTAAAAGGCAAGAAGTTCTGGCAGAATCAAGTCCCGCACCACCCTATCACGCCCTGCCATATCACACACCTCCTGAAATGCCATCTTGCAAGCCTTGATGACCTTCTTCTCTTCTTTGCCGTAAGTCGGATGTCCTGTCATGGTTGGGGATGTAAAGTTGATATTCAGGGTCGAGGTGATTTTTTTTCAACTAGTCGTCAAGGGCCCAAACGCACCAGGAATCGCCAGGCATCACCAGAGGGATTGGGTGAGCCATGTGGTGCAGAACGGAACATCCCCACTTCTTCACTCAAGTTAATTGTATGAGTCCTGCAGCCCAATGGGTTCAATAAGTATTTGTCCAGCTTGCTATATAGGTCCAAGATTCCCAATGTGACCTGCCATGTGCCTGTTGATTTTACTGTCTCCCACACCATCCAGGGCCATCATGTTTAGGAACCTTTGTGTGAGCGCATGGAAGGCAGGAATGTGTTCATCGCTGCCTGAGAATAGATTGAACATTGAAAAGTATCTCAGGATCACCATCATTGGTGAACTATATGTGTTTTCGTGGAATGTCATGTGGGCCAACGAATGTACCATGTGACACATTCAATCAACTTCTTCTCGTCACATGCCACATATGTTATGTGTTCTCAGTGATATCCTGGGCATTTGTCGGACAATACTCACATTGAACCTCCATAGTGCTGCTTCATTTCACCCTCTGTATTGCCAGAAAAAGGCTAAAGGTCTGAGTGTAACATAATATGAGAACCTATCCCAGTACCCCACTTCAACTACTACGCAACATGAGCAGGGACTCACATTGAAGGAGGATGGTGATGTTGACTGGGCAGAAACTCAGAATGGGAACCATCATCACCAAAAAAAGGGTCAGAGGAGAGCAAATCATGATCAAAATGCCGGTCATTGCAGTGACATTCGCACAAACTCACCCCCTGTTTGAACATTCTGAGGGGGTATACCCCCTCCTTTGAAGATTCCACGACATTATTTGACATTGACCCCAGGACATTCAATTTTGTGCCCAAGGTGAGAGAGAAATATGATTGCACAAAGTGTGGCATGGAAGTGACCATGGTCAGCCACAGACTCAGGTGTATTATCTCCAAGAGTTCATTCAACACGTACCAGACATCTTGGTCGGTCTAATGGCAAAGGAGGTCTTGCATAAAAAATCATGCTGGGGATGCCCTGAAGGTAATTTGGGGCACTGGCAATGCCGAGATTGCTTCAGTCTAAAGTTCTTATGTCGCTTGTGCATGCATGGAACACACCTAGATAACCCACTACACTGCATTGAAGCATGGACAGGGGAGTATTTCTGCACTGCAGAACTGTGGGAGGTGGGCTGTTATGTGGTGGTCCCACATGCTGGCAACGTCGCACCAATTTGCCAGACACTCAAAGTGCAGATGGTTTACTTGGAGTCATTCCAATGGCACAGTGACACATGGGAACAAAACATCCTTCAGGAATATGACATATCATCACTGGGCTCTGTCAGCCCCGAAGATCCGGCATTCACTAACATTACAGTCCCGGGAAATGACAATTGAGGGAGTCCGGCAACCTTCCAAGGCAACGAGGCAACAGGTGCATCCATGCAAGCCATGGTGGAGTCCGGGGATGCTCTGAATGTCATGGCCAGCAATGCTCCTAGCCCACATGGATCACCCATAGACAATTCTCCTCGCAAGGCTATACCTGGGGATGCCTCCCTTGATACACTGGCACTGGATGAGTCATACATGGCACAGTTGGATTGGCACTTTGCACAGAGTTGTGCAAGGGTAGATGACGATTTCACAGTGGCTAGCGAGGAGACTCTGGATATGCCAGAAGATGAACAAATTGAATCTGAAGATCCAGAGTTACTGTCCCTGACACATCCATTGCTGAGTCAATTCCCAAGTTCACATCCCAACATTGACCAACCGCAACCCCAGACTGACACTTTAAACAACAAGTATGTCCGGATTGTCCATCTCAACGGCGTGCATCACATACCTGTCCTGCAATGCGGATGCCATGTGGATGCATCTATTGCCACTGATTTGGTGGCCGGAGGTTTGATTCCCACGAGCTTTATGCACTTGTTTACATTTTTTACCACGTCAGTTCTTGATGATTTCTGTTTGTTGAATCTGGAATGTAAATCTTTGGCCTACCAATACTGGAACAAATTGTTGTGCAGAGGGTTGCCGGGGACGACCCATCAGGGCCTTGAAGACTTTTATCGTGAGCTCCATCAATTGTCTCACTCATGGCATTGGGTGAAAAAGCTAATTTGGAGTGGGTTTGCTCATGATGCCCAACAGGATATCGAGAATCCCAGTCCTGGAGAGTTGGCCTTGTTCTGCTGTGCATGTCCTCAAGACAAATTGAATCTCCCCAAGAAGTGGAAAGATGATCCAAACGAGTGAGTGCAGGCTCAGCGACTACAGCAATGAATTCTGATGTGTGTAGGGATCTATACATACGGTCGGTTGTAGCTGATGGCAATTCCAAAGCCGACCATGTCTGCCAGCATCCACCGGGATGGAACAAACAAGTCTTGGCAACCACAAAATCACTACCGACTTCCTCATCACTATTGCTGGAGCATGCTTCTCCAGATACATTAGGTTCCCAGTCCCCTGACAAGTGGTTAGGTGAAGGGGGCCAATTCATGACACCTTTACAACCATACACAAAGTACTTAAATGAAAAGAAAAATTTGAAGCCTACAGTTAGTGAAAGATGCATTGTTCCTGTTGGTGTACTCAATGAAAATCTAGAAGGTTCTGTGTGAAAATCAGTTTAGGGTACTGGAGCAGTCCATGCTCCTGTCCAAAGCTTGCAATGTGAAGGGCATCGTGGCCTTAGCTTGTGCTCGCCATGGATGTTTTATACCCACCTGTGTAGCCGATCTACTGGCAGGTGAACAGCAAAAAAATGTTGATTACCTGCTCTGGGAACTCTTCTGGAACAGGAATATGGAAGAAGTCCGGTGCCTTCTCTTTATGTATGACATTGTATGCCAGTACATTGTGCACCTTGAAGAAAGACTCGGCCCTGATCTTCTGCAACACCTTACAATTGACCAAGCGATCGGCCTCATGCACGTCCATGGGCACAAGGACGATTGTTATCGCCGATTTGCATCCTCTTTCATTCCTGGAGCAGCAATCACTGCCGGAGAAATCCTCAAAACACTGTGGGCTTCCCTCAACAGGGCGTCTTCCCAGGCAAGAATGGCAACACTTGCACATAGGGCAGAAATTCTGGACGACCACACAAGTGACAACAACTGGAAGAAGATAATAAACATGCGTGAGTGAGATAATACCCCTTTCAACCTGTCTAATGTTGGAATCAGCCACATTTCTGTGCTGGAAATTTCGGGAGGCCACGGAGATGTGTGCGAATGCTGAGAAATACCATGACGACATGTTGACCACATTAAATCCAGCTGAAAGCATCTTTGGGATAAGGAAATTGAAAAGGTGGAAGTCGATCACATCCAAGATTATACGGCAATGGATATTATGAAGACAAGGGATGTTGGCCACTCAACAGCAATGGATAGCCGAGACATATTGACTGCCGATGGAAGGGATGCAAACAAGGATTGGATGCGGTTGGCCCTGATGATTGAGGAAGAACAGTAAGTCATGTGCAGTTTGTTAAGGAAACCAGTGGAGCATTGACAACCACAGAATTGATATCCAGGACAAGGCCTGTCGACTTGCTAGGAATCCCCAGGAAGAGGACCGTAAAACGGTCATTGCCAGCTGGGAACGTCTGGCTTCACAGATAACGATCCTTTCCACACTGCAGGGAGATGCCAGGTATGTCACTAGTGATCTTGAATGACCACTGGGAGAACCAGACCCAACAGCATTCGACAACATTGACAGCAACGAAGGAGAAGACAACAATATTGACAAAGTGGACCCAGGGACCGCACCCAAAATGAAGCTCCTCAATTTTCCTTCATCATCTCGGCCCCTGGTGAGCCCACTCAGACATCTGGAGATATTGTTGTGAGTGGAGCAGGCAGACCGCTATTTGCAAAATCTATGAGCTGTCATTGCTGAAAAGTCATTTCTTTATACGCACATTATCCATGCAAAAACCATCAAAGCTGTGATGACCCGGGCTCAGGGAGTCATTGCGAAGCTAAACTTCAAGATTACATCTATATCCAGGGGATATTACCATTGCCGTGCGGCGCTTGTTGCACTTGGGGCTCCCAATGATATCTTTGAAAAGTACTGCAAATTAAACAAAGTGGATACCAAGAGCAGTATGGCGCTCCTCACACCAAACGTCGCCGGATCAACAACACTCAAGCTGTCGTGGATATGGTTAGTTGACAGCTTGACACCCGGAGACAGCCCAGAGTCGCTTCGAGAATGTGGGTACCCAATCACAGAGATGATAGATAGTAATTACGACCTCTTCCATAGTTCAGCGAGTTCATTACCTTTGTGCTCGGGCAATGTTGCATTGGTGGCAGGATGAGGTTCTTCTCTTGTCACACAAAATGCATTGGACAGCACGGCATTGCCGAAAGCAAGGTGAGATCTGGGAAGCGCAAATTGTGTTGGTTTGCTCAGCCAGACAATGCGCCTATGGACGGTGGAAACAGTCGATGTGGTTGGACATGCAAAGAACTGCAGAAAGGCGTTTCCGCATTGTGTACCCAGGATATAGGTATCTCCACAAAGAGTAAATGTATTCAACATGTAATTGTCTACTTATACTGCCTCATCATCTGATAGTTCCATATCTGCAGCTACATCTTCATCGTCAGAGAGCACAAGTCCTGCTGATGGGTCCCACTCATCATCTAAGAGGTCCATCTCATAGGCAGGATCCAGGTCATTGCCAGGAAGAAGTTCCAGAGTGCAGGCATCAGGACCGGTGGTGGGGACAGATGGGCTGGCAATGTGACCAGGTCACAGCGAGGGGCCGACTTGGGTGCCAGTCCCATCAGCACCTTCTCCGTCAGACAGCTTCATGCTGAATGCGGGGACTACATCATTGCTGAAGCCGATTGTGGCAATGGGAATGCACTTGTCGTCTGACAGTTCCATTGCATATGCAGGGTCCAGTGTGTTGCCTGAATATTCCACCAGCGAGGCATGATTTCTCTGTTCTCCGTGGGTGTGCAGTGGGCCAACAATTGTGGTGGAAGGCAGGTTATATCTGAAGGATGCAGCAACATCTGGTGCAATGGCACTCTCTTCAGGTGCAGCAAACATTCCAGGGCCTAGTGGGGGTACTCTGAAGTGAAGTGGGTAGGCGGCTGGCAGAAGGTAAGGAATCAAGGGTACATCAGGGCTCATATTTAGAAGGGAAGAACCAGTGTTGGCGATGGCGGTGTGCTGTGCGGCAATGAGGAGTAACTTCCATCGCTGGCCGGTCCCGGTAGCAATGAGTCATAGCCAGACCCAATATTCCCTTTCTGCATAACCGGTGTGAAGAGCTTTTTGGCATCTGCAAGTGAGACAAAGGAGGGATCCGGGACACCTTCTAGGTCATCAGTTTCTTGCACCTGCTTCGATGATGCATGCCACAGCATGAATAGCCCAGCTGCTTGCCGTGACGTGGTATAGGTACGGTGTAAAGCAGAGGTTGTATGTGCCAATATTTCATTCTGCAGATCCATTCCCAAGTCCATGGAATACTCTCCACCGGCCTTGTATTTCAGTGGCACCTTGCTGGTGATGGTGCGATGATGCTCCAGGTAACCCATTACTGTATTCGTAGTGAAAACAAATAATATCCCCTGCGTTGTTAAATTTCCACCAGTTGTACTTGTAGCTGCTGACCCAAGCGGTTGGATCATCTTCGTCGGTGGCTGCCTGGAGTTGCCGAATAACATCCGGTGAAAGAATTGTCTGTGGCATGTTGGCCATCTCGTGCACAACACATTGAGTTAACACAGACCTGGCTGTCCTGACACAAGATTCAAACCACGGTGCCGCAGATAGGACAATATTGCTGCTCACCCACTGATCGCTCTGATTGGGCGAAACATACATTGCCGACATGGGGGTTGGTGAAGGGCTTGACCCAAATGATCTCCTTTACTGGTATTGCCTCCCGCTCATTCAAAAGTCATATGCACATTGGTGCCGTGAAGTGATTACATTGCCAACCTGGATTCACAGGTGGCCCGATATTCTGCACATGTAGTGAGGTCCCCTTGCCATGTTTGCATTGCCAATTGCGTCCTAGGGGTTGACAGGATGTGGTGCTGTCCTCGGAGTTATATAATCAACGGCCACATTGTGACCCACTCCTGAACTACAACTCATATTCCCAGGGGAAAAGTGTCTCAGGGATTCCATATCAACGATCTCCAACGCTGGTATTGCCTCCTGTTCATTCACATGTAATATATGCACTTTCGGGGCCCGATATCCTTCACTGGTATTGCCTCCCATTCATTCACATGTAATATATGCACTTTCAGTGCCGTGCACTGATTCCATTGCTGACCCGGGTTCACCAGTGGCCCTGTATTCTGCACACATGCCATCCTCACGTTTGCTAGTGATGCACATCTCACCGTGTGAGGCTCTCGCCTCCACAATCCATGGTTTATGTATTTCCTCTTCATTCCAGTTGTGGACATTGGCCTTGTCAACCACTGGCAGAGCAAATTGTTAGGACAATAATTGGTATATTATTTTTTAATTCAATGGTGCATCTCCTGAACCATCCTGGACATGTGATTCAACCAGAATCCGAGAGTTCCATGCCAGCAGCCACATCTTCATCATCAGACAATTCCGTTCCAGCAGCTACATCCTCATCATCAGAAAGCTCCATTCCCGCCAAGGGATCATTGCATGCCAAGCCGTCCCTAACATTATCCTCCTCATCCTCGGAAAGTTCCATGTTGGCTGCGACATCTTCATCCTCAGAAAATTCCAGGCCAACACCCGGATCCCGCAATAGCATGTCTGATTTGTTGTCTGAGAGATCTAGTGTCGCTGCCGGGTCTCCGGTTGGGTCTGCACCAGGACCAGAATCTTCATCATCCAACAGTTCCAACCCCATTGCTGGGTCCGAGACCCACCTGTATCAACCACCTGATGTCATCAAGTATGGCAATTGCCCATTTTATGGATGTCATCATTTGGGGCAGTTGCTCAGTAACCATATTAGGAAGTCAGTCTGTGATGTAGAGCTTCATTCAGAACTCTGCCGTATATCCTCATTTGGAAACGGCAATTAATAATGCAAATAATGTTCACCACTGGCAAGAATTGAACACACGACCTCTTGGTCACAGGCACATACTTCAAAGGTGACACCTGTAACCATTAGGCCATGAGTCTGTTGTAGTATAACAATAACTTACGCCCTATAGTGGGCTAATCTCTTACACACATAATAATAATAAAAGAATTCCTATTTGATGACGAAATATTACTTTTAGTACTACTTGAGAATGTTCCTGCTGCTACTAATACTCTCTCTCTGTCTGGGGCACTGCCCCAGCTGCTTCCCTCTCCCTGTCTGCACTCATCCTCGTCACCTACGTCCTCGTGTCGGCACTCCCATACCCCTCGCTGTGTTCCTACTCCTCCCTTCTTGCTGTGCTGCTCGATTCATGCTGTCATTCTCGCTCCCAGCTTTGAGGCCACCTGCAATGGCAGGCTCATCGTGTTCTGGGTGCTGGGTGGGTGACATGGTGCGCTCATGGCAGGCTCGCGCGCACATTCTGGGTGCTGGGTGGGTAATGTGGTGTGCTCGGGGCTCACAGTGGGCTCGCTGTGTGCTCAGGGTCGTGGTGCACTCGCATTCTGGGTGCTGGGTGCTGGGTGCTGAGTGGGTGATGTGGTGAGCTTGTGGTGAGCTTGCTGTGGCCGTGGGTTAGACCTCATGGTGAGCTTGGGGTTGTGGTGGGCTTGTAGTAGGCTTGCAGTGGGCTTGGGCTCCAGTGGGCTCAGGCTTGGGGCGGACTCATGGTTTGGTGCGTGACTGGGTGACGTGGTGGGCTCGGGGCTAGCGCTCATGTTCTGGGTGCTGAGTGGGTGACATGGTGAGCTTGAGGTGGGCTTGGGGTTTGCAATGTGCTTGCGCTTGCGTTCTTTGTGCTGGGTGACATGGTGGGGTCATGGTGGGGTTGGGGCTCGCTGTGGGCTCGCTGTGGGCATGGGCTCGTTGTGGGCTCATGGTTTGGTGAGTGATGTGGCGGGTCATTGAGTAGTGCATTGGGATGGGCGTGGGTGTCCAAGTGGACGCCATGCACCATTCCCATCCTGATTGGTGCATGGCACGGTCACTCTAACGGCTGCTACGCGCTACCGACCCCCTTCTGTAGTCCCAGGCTCGAGTCTCTGGAGGGGGGGTATGGCTGCCACAGAGGGTGGTGCTCCGTTGGTAGAAACAAGGGGTACGGTGGGGGCTCAAAGAGCAATACATGCTGTGGGGAGGTCAAGTGGGTGAGTAGGGCCCAGTGTGCAGCATTGCAGATGCGCACCATGCAGGTATACTGCTGTCCAGTTCTCCTGTCCTTCCCTCAGCATTGTTGCACCTCCTTAGCTGTCTCACATCACTCCAAGAGCGGAGGAGAGCGGAGGAGAGTTATAATATTAAAACTTTACAAAATATTGCCTATTAGACAGCAAAGAGTTCACATTAGTATGATGTTTCACTATATAAAATGAACAGAAACAGTGTATAACTTACCTTGGGGTGTTTAAACACCAAAAGAAAGGTGTAGCAAGAGGGAAGGTGGCCATGATGGTGAGAGGAGGCTTGGTTCGATGCCCAAAACAGGCGTTGAACCACAATTCAGCATTTGCTGGGTTCATTCACACAGCTGTTTGTCGTTGTCAACGACATTCTCAAGAGCTGCCCGTTGGTTAATAAGTCAATATATTGCATGGATAGTGTTAAAGCATGTCATATAAGTATGATACAACTTAAATCTCGTGAGAAGGAGCGGTAGAAGTGAAGGTATTAGAAATTGACCATAAATGGAAATACCCAGAAAACCGCCACGGCGTTGTCATCGGTGATGTTCTCAAGCTCGAACAAATGAAGTCCATTATAGTTCTATAATATAGTAGGTGATAGAGTACTATTCAAACAAATTAAAGCTTACAGCTTAATTTTTTACCGTGTTGAAGTCAAGTTATATGACATGCCGTGTTCTACACTATATATAGTTGTCTTCATTGTATACTTTTACTATGCAAGCAATGCCTTTATTTTTCTCTCTCTCTCTCTCTGACGAAGTCAGCAAAGCTAAATGACCCTTCCATGTCATGTAGAGAATAAGATTTAGGTTAGGATAAAAAAAGCTATATATATTAAACTAGTAGCAGCGTGAGCATGAGCCCCAGTCGCATCGCAAACTGAGGTTGTTGCTGTGGGCAACTCTCGTCTTGTCCATCTGTCTTGTCTGTCTGTCTTGTCTGTCTGTCTTGTCTCTCCGTCTTGTCTCTCCATCTTGTCTCTCTGTCTCGCCTCTCCATCTTGTCTTGTCTTGTCCGTCTTGTCTCATCCGTCTCATCTTGTCTGTCTCATCTTGTCCTGTCCATCTCATCTCATCTCATCTCACCTCGCGTCTCGTCCCGCCCTCACCGTCTTGTCTTGTCCGTCTTGCCTTGTACCTCCCTTCTTACATCTCATCCCTCTCGCCTTGTACCTCCCTTCTCACGTCTTGTCCCTCTCGCCTCATACCCTCCTTCTCTTGCCCCTTGTCATGTGTCCCATTCCATCTCGTATCTTGTCTCATCTCACCTCTTGTCTTTCTTGTCCCGTGCCGTCTTGTCCTTCTCTTGCCTTGTCCCTCCCTTCTCGCATCTCATCCCTCACGCCTTGTCCCTCCCTGCTCTTGCCCACCCCTGGTTTTGTCTTGTCTTGTCTTGTTCTGTCTCTCTCCCCCTCTCATATCCCTCTCATCTCATCTCAACTCATCTGTCTCCATCTCCGTCTCTCTCTCTCTCGTTAAAGAGAGCCAAAACTCGTACTTGAGTCTCAAATCCGGTGGCCGTTGCTCTGTGGACCGAGTTTCCAGGGCAACGGCGAGCCCTTGTTTTCATGTCCTCGTCAAGCCTCGTGGAAGAGCGGGCCATGCGCGTAGGGGTGTGTCCATCAAAGAAGTGTTTGAGATGCGGAGGGCGGTACATGGAGCTGAAGGGAGGGTTTGTTGACAGTCAGCAGGTCTCACGGTACGAGATCCGGGCCACACACCATACAGGCGTCCCACTATTCGGGTCCCCTGATCATCCCCCAGTGTCACCTTACCCCAGAGGCCGTCTCACATCGTGTCAAATGCGGAGGAGGGCGCAATGTTGAGGGTGCAAGCTAACAATGTAATAGTAATCAGATACCTGAAAAACACACAAATAAGTATTGTTAGTGCAGTTTTTAAGCAATGGAATAAGAGAAATATAGCATAATACATACCTTGTGGTCTTTGAGGGGCGTTGGAGGAAGTAAACATGCTTGCCGTAGTTGATGATGGTGGTAAGAGGCAGGTTGTGATGACCAAAACAGGTGTTGAACAAGATTTTGGCAAACACTGAAACAGTTCACACACCAGCTCATCATTGACAACGATGTTCGACAGACATTCTGAAGAGTAAACCACAACATAGTATATACATGTTTGGTGCTTTATGCATAAGGAAGTTGATTAAACCCACTTGCGAAAGGTAAAGAATAAATTTGAGAATAAAATCATGTATTTTGTGAATGTGGCGCAAATCATCCATAAGCCTTCAGAGCCATCCATCCCTTCCCGTGCTATTTTTAAAGGGGAAACATATCCAAATTC
>JABCKT010006939.1:0-12547 GCA_018858115.1 Tephrocybe rancida | reverse complement strand
CATTTGCTGTGACCATTTTGACAACAGTGGCAGCATAAATGAAAAGTCCATCAGAGCGCTCTTTCAGCTTTTCAAGATGCTCCCGATAAAATGTATTAGAGTGAATACCAGGTAGGCTCTCTGTTAGATACAAGCCAATGTCATCCTGAACAATTTGCTTTTGGACATCCTGCAAGTGAAGAACTGTTCCCTGAGGGAGAGTATTACAAAGCCTGGATATCTGTTCATCTTCCCTGCTTGTCACAAAAAACTTCAAACCCCTCAGCTGTGTAGCTGCAACTGCTTGAAGCAGATGTTGCAAAAATTCAGGGCCACTTTGGTTCTCATCCAGAGCATCAACCACAATGATCAGTGGTGGAAGGCCCACACGCTCAGGGGCACTAGCTTCCCAAGGCTGTATGAGTATCTGTTTTAATTGCATTTCCAAGGTGGCATAAGCCAGCCTTGAATCCTTTTCAAGAGCCTCTGCTAACCAAGCAGCATATGAAGAGGAGTGATCGCAGAGCTGCCTGCAAAGAGTAGATACAAGCAGACTACCAGCCTGACTATCAAGCTGGCGAGAGCAAAAAAAGGACACTAAAGGCAACCTCAAGATATTGCTAAGGTGTGTAGACCAGGTAGCATCTCCATTATTGTACCTGTCATCAACAAGCTCACAAATGGTCTTTGCAATAGTAGTCTTTCCTATACCTGCTGGGCCTGTAAGCCAGTAGACAGCTTCACCATCTGGCTGTTGCAGCCAAGATAAGATACCCTTAAGAACATCAAGTCTGGTACCCAGGGTACATGTCCTCCGATCAATAGCATCTGACTCAATATGTGCTGTATGTGCTGCTGTTGGGGAAATCTGTAACTTATGCAACTCAGCTCTCTAATTCAAAGTAAGTGGTTGCCACCATTCCTGAACAAGAAAATTACCTGCTGGATTGTGCATGTATCATGTTCAATTGCCACTAAGAAAGTAACCTGCAGTTACTGGTTAGGGCCAGGTCAATGATGAGATGGAAGATAACCTCACTTTGAATTGCTCAAGAGCTTTGCCAATGTTCTTGTAGACATCCCGTAGAGTATTTGCATCCTTGGTCCCCTGAAGCACACGCCTGAAAAGACCATGTGACTGCATCTCCTGAATCTTCCCCAACCCGGTCTGCACTGAGCTGAGGGTAGCATGAGCACACAGAGCAGGTAAAGCAAGAGTTAAATGACATACACCACAAAGGCCACGAGATTGTTTCTCTTTCCAAAGCTATCCTTTCGGCCCATGAGGCGCTTCGCAGATGTCTCAAGAATTGGCAGTAATCCTTGGATATGTTCCAATGTATCTTTCATATCTTGCCAGTTGCCGCTCACAGTCTATATGATCAAATCATTACCATCTGTCTCCTAGGGTGTGTATTTGATATACCTTTGCCAGATCCACAACAGCCATGATGCCGCCGAGTGCTGCCTTAAAGATCGGGTTCCAGTCAGAGGAATCCTTGACAACCTTCAGTGCTGTCAAAAAGCCATCCAAAGCTACGTTCACGCCTTCTGTGGTACGGTTAACAACTAGAAAATGTACCTCAAGATATAAGGCCAGTTCACCTTTGAATTTGTTTTGATCTTGAGGAACATTATAATGTGAGTACGAGCAAAAGTAGGGGATGAGGTATGCATACCAACTGCGGCCACGGAGCCGCGTTGATCAATGTTCGTCGCCGACGTGGGGCCGGTAGCTGTATAGGCGTGAGTACTCAACGAGCAAGAGCGAAGGGTTGATGCGTACCGGTTGGGGTCACGGAGCCGCGTTCATCGACGTTCATCGCCGATGTAGGACCCGCGACTGTATGGGTGTGAGTGCGAGCTAAGGTGAAAAGTAAGGCATACGTACCGGCTGGAGGCATGGAGTCGCCTTGCTCGACGGTGGTTGTCGACGTGTTATCCATGTCTGTATAGAATGTGAGTGCTTGACAAGCCAAGGTGAAAAATAAGGCATGCGTACCGGTTACAACTTGAACACTCGCAGCGGCTCCGGAGACCGCAGGGGCTGTGACAACACCTGGAGGCCGTCGGTGAGTAACGGTGAAGAAATGGTGTGCAGGCTTACCGAGAACGCTAGCCGCGGGCTGAACAGCAGAGGCGGGTGCTGGGATAGCTAGTTGAGCCTTAACTTTGACAACATGGAACGGCCTGAAGCGTGCTTACCGGCCACATTCTCCATTGATTGAGTGGCAGCAGTGCTCGAGACGATCCCACTCTTGGTGGACTTTGAAACCCCAAGTCGGCCAAGGAGGCGCTTAACAGCAGATGGCTTTTTTCCATCGGGTGCTGAGATAGGCCAGTTGAGTCCCAATGACAATATGGAACGCCCTGGAAGTACGCTTACCAGTCAGCTCCATGGACCAAGTAGCAGGATTGTTCGGAGCAGAGCTACTCTCTGTGGACGTGGCGTCTAAGTCTCGATCGAGGATGCGCTTGCCGAGAGATGGCTTTTTTCCATCGGGGGCATCAACAGGTTGTGCGGTAGGGTTATTATCCGCGGGAATCATGTTTCTGGGATTTGCAGTTGGTGGTTCAAACAGTTTCAGCAATTTACGCAAGATAGCTGTGGTGAAGATGAGTCTACAGAGGGCGCCGGGAGGCTTACACCAGACATTGGCCCACGCACAGACAGGCACAGATTCGCATCAGGAAAACCTGTGGCCCAGTGGGTCCTAGATATGACTAGATCAGATGATCTTAACAAATCACAATTCAACTTCAAGACAACTTTTGACACGAAGTTTTGTATCTGATCGACTATCATCAGACATCATCAAGGTTTGTTTTGGAGACTACGAAGTTTTGGCTCACACCCGTTATAAAATCAACTCGTGCGCACATAGAAGTCCGCAAGACTGCTATGGCCCACCACCACTACAAGCCCTCCGGTATCCATGTCCCGTCATACCCCTCGCGGACCTTTCCGTTCCTTGAGATTCGATAAGCCTCTCTCCGCCTTCTGAGTCAGTTTGACCTACACCTTTCACGCGGCCCTTCAATGCCACAATTCTTGGCACCCCCGCCTTTAGTTGCAACATGCTCGCTAATTCCTCGTTGGACTCTCCCTATAAACACGTCCCTTCAACCCCCCCTCGCGAACCGCATCTGACACCAGGCGCCGGTACCGTACATCATCCAGCTGAGAGCTCTTACTACTCGAGCCCATCAGTACTGTCGCTGCTTTGGGCGCTGGCAGGCTGTACCCCGCATTGCCTGTATGCATCACACACCACCGCGTGCTTTCTCCGCATCGTTGCCTTTACATAACTGCAGGCTTCCCATCACCTTCGTCCTGCCCACAAAACACCGCTAAGAGTCATACGACCCCCATCGTGTTTTACTTGCTTGCAACCAACACTGGCACCGACGCACGTCTTCACCGCGTACAATCCACCCAGGCACTCCCAACTTCCAATACCGACCCTTTCCAATGGACATAAGCCAACTGCCTCCGCCTTCCCGAGCTCCACATCGACCGCTGGATGACCACCGCATCGATCCCCTACCTACCCCGTCTCTGACTGCCTGGTTCAGGAGCTTCTCCGCGACCTCAGCCCTCGTCGTTGAAGGCTCGAAGTGTGGGTATGTGCCGCTATGTTCCCACTGTTCAAATTTTCAACTAAACACGTATGCACAGCCAAAGCCACATTCACCTTGTGTTTGCAGAAATCACTCAATCGCTTATATCGCTTTTCACACCTTTACCAGGATCTATGCAAGTTGACAGAATGGAGGCAGCTTGTACCCATTATCATCTTTTGTTCTTTTCGATTACAGTATTTCGGCAGCTATATTGGATGGCCCTGTACTACTATTCCGTACATAAATTGATTTTCGCCACCCTTGTGTCATCGTAGCTCGTCTATTTTGGATTGGGATAATCGACCATCGATCCCCGAGATCCATGGCTCAAAGACTTGCTCTTCCCCTCCTACGATGTTCCACGATAGACATCACCAGACGGCATACAGAGCGCTGCGGTCCGACGCCGTTCAAGAACGAGGACTCTGCAGTTCTACTCGACACCGGACCGTTGGCTCGATCTTGACTTGTGAAGACGAGGCTCCTCACGATCGGGTTGAGTGGCGAAATGGACACGCATGCTGATTTCCGAGGTTCAGCGTGAGACCGCCCGCGAGCTCGGGTCACAGGAGGGGCAAACATGCCCAACGATCCAGAGGACCCATGCTCGAAAAGAGGCCAGAAGGAAGGGATGTCGGTGGGCGAGGAAGCGGACGCAATAACTGTTCAACAAAGGATTGAAGGTGGGACGAGACAGGTTCGTCGATGCCAAAGGGAATGCAGTAACGGTGCCAGGAGGGGCCTGCGAATGCAGAAAGGCCGTGGAATACGCAGCCCAGCTCTGGAATTTGGGGCGAACACCACAGTATACCCGCAGCATATAGAAATCCACAGCGTCGTCTTGAGCCCCCAGCGTATATGTAGAGACCGACTGAGGAGTTTCAAGATGGCCGAAAATCGGCAGAGAATGAAATGAGAGTGAGTGTGTGAGGGCTTCCCGCAGAACATACATTAGCGCGAGGATAGCAAAGACGACACGCAGACGTACAAATTGCTCGTAACAACAATCCTGAAGCCTCCCTCCCAGTCTCGTGGTCTCCTTCATGGAGTGTCGGCAGATGAAGCGAAGCACAGCCCCTAAAGCCCGAGGCCCTCGTTCAAATGAGAATGTGTTCAGATGACAATTGGCGCAGGTGTTGCACAGTAACATATGCATGTGCTGTGGCGGCAGTCTAGGGCAAGGGAGTTGGGAAGGCCGGCACGAGGAGGTATTGAGAAGGTCGAACATCGGGAGGAGAGTGAGGGTAGCTGGAGCAAAAGAAAGAATTAGCACGACTGTGGCAACAAAGAACGAAGCATTGTCGTACGTATATCTCATAAGGATCCTTGACGCACACTCCCACTAGCGTGCTGTATTGCAATCTGTCGTCGTCGATGCCATAATTCAAGGTCGAACTGAGGCCTCGGGTGTCGCTAGAACCGCAAATGCACCCCTCGTTCTCGAACAGCGTCACCTCCCCACTGCTGACTCCAGGCCTAATCAATCCCTCGACCCTCCTGCAACGCCTTGCATACGGTATACCTTGACAGTAATGAGGGCTCGACGTTCGATTCTGCGATATCGTGCCGGTAACACTAGAGAGTCTGGATGCGAGGGAGAGAAGGGCGAATCTAGATCTTTCAGGCTTAGGGCTCGGGGTTCGGGGATGGAAGATGTTCAAGCGAATATGGAGCGAATGGATGGAGCGATGGGCAAGAATTTTCGGAAAGCAGGAAGGTTGGATACCTGTGGCATGGCGGTCGGGGACACGACTGGCTTGAAAGTCGAGTTATTGGTGGGCAGCTGAGGTATTCCCGAACCTTGCTATGCTGGCTCGATACCGTCCAATCCCATTGAAAGGTACGCGTGAAGATGAAGAAACCTTCCGAATGTCTCCAAGTATCGCAAGTGGACGACATCTGGAGAAGAATACATCTCAATAAAATAAAGATCAGATGAAGAAAAGTGTACATACCATGTTGAACTTTCAGTCTTGAGGGGTATATAATATGTACGGTCGGACATGTTCAGCCAAGCAGCCCGCACCCCTGGGCCTCACAATCGCAGCTTCAACAAGCCCACAATCGCCTTTTCTGCCATCCTGAGAACTCTCGCGCTACCCCAGATTCAACCACAACCGTGACCGCCCGTCCGCAGAAAGCATAATGGTGGTGGGCTCTAGTTGATGACGCTATTTAGGCTGTCTGCGGGATATACTTGACGTAGGGGCGAAGACCGTGGACGGGCGAGGCTCGGCGCCAATTTTCAGTGGCCAAGGACCAGGAGCGCCGGCGGTGAGGCCCGTGAGGGATTGCGATGGGAGGCTAGGGGATGGAAACTTGAAGGCGGCGGTGGACACGGGTGGACGAAGGACGTTGAGTGGGATAGCGTGGGTGGCTGGAGACTGAGCGTGCCAAAGCCAAAAGCAGCGATGATAACTGGAGGATTGGTATGCATATGAGGTCTGGCTGGAGGGTGCACGATGGTGACAGATACGGTTCGCAGACGGGATGAAGGAGAAGCGTTGTGAATATCGCATCCTATGGACAACAAGGAGTGAGATTAGATCCGCAGGTGCCGTATAGACGAATACTTACCATAATCCCTAGCGCTCATCCGTCATCTCAAAATGGCCTTGAAGAATGTATAGAGTTATCATGGCAGCAAGGCTCGAGGAAGTGAACTTTCCCATTGAGAGGGCCAGAGGACAGGCGCGACGAAAACGTGTCGCAACAGTGAAGAAGCATTAGGTCACCAATGACCATAAATGATGTCACCATCATCGAGTGACCTTGCCCTAACCACGCCTCGAGGCCTCACCTAGGCCTCACGCCTCACGCCAAGCCTCACACGCACGCCTCAGTCACGGCTCTGGGTCTTGCCCTGATATCGGCCTCGCAGAGTCAAACATACACCCTCCTTCCAATCGGACACCATGTTGGGGAACCATCGAACGTTTAGAAGACGGCGATTGTTCTTAAAAACAAGTGGTGTCACGGTGGGATCTAGAAGAAGCGCCGATGGTGCCTCTCGAATGGACGAGACGTCGTTAGGTGGAAAGAGATACTTGTCCGTCCCCGTTTTTACGACAACGGCTGTGCTGTCGTGAGCGAATGAGAGAGATGGAATGCCGCGCTGAAGATCATGTCGATAGGTCGCAACGAGGGAACAATCCTCTGTGTTCCAAAGATGAATGGCTCCGTCGTCGCAGGCACCCGCAATGCGTCGTTCGTCTGGCGAGAATGCCACAGAGTGAATTGGAAATTGGGTGTTATCTCGTGGTAATGTGCGGCCACCGAACCTGATTGAATCGAGCCTCGACAGGAACAATGTGTTGTCAGAACCAGAGGAAATGAAGATATTCCCGCTTGTAGTGGAAACGGCATTCCATTTGACATGGAAGGCGCCCTTGATGTGGAACGTGTGTGGCGATATATTGAATACGGCAAGATCACCATCGTCTCGAGTAACAACGGCCTGTTGTCCGTCAGGTGAAATTGCTCCTCTGGTTATTCGTTCTGAATTTTCAGGGAAGCGCCATGCAGCTAGACGCCGTCTAGTTGGTACATCCCAGAGAAAATATCCATCCATTGAAACTGAGAGGACATGGCTTCCATCCGGCGAGAAGGAAACATTAGTCACCGGACTGTCGTGTTTCCAAGAGTCGCCCGATTGACTGTATGTTGTAATATCCCATAGACGGACAGTCGAGTCATAAGAACCTGATACAATATATCTGGAGTTTGGGGAAATGGCTGCAGATGTGACATCGTTAGTGTGTCCCTTAAAAGACTTGCCGACCTGTTCAGCAGTATGGAAGTTCCAGAGAGTCAGGGCGTGGTCTGTGATTGTGGATGTCAGAATCCATGAACCATTGGATGAGAGGGTAATGGGAAGCCTGTCAGACAGAGACATTGAGATTTGCTGCTCCACAAGGTTGGTCTCCGTGTTCCAAATTTGTATGCCATTGACGTTGGCGTAGACCACATGTATACCATCGGGAGCAAAGGCGACAGAAGGAAAGCTCAGTCGATCGAACTTGTGTGATCCGCCAATTGCCCTGGTCTCCTTCCTGGTGTGTATATCCCATAGCTTGATTATCCGTGTGTCACCCTCTGCCGCATATGTTGTCCCATTGGGAGAAAATGAGACAGAGTACACCTCCTCGTCGGCCCATGGGCCAGTAGCTTCGCTGCGTCTGAAGGTTTGTGCATCCGTCCAATGGCCGTCAAAATCCACACTTCCAAAGTGTCGTCCATCAGGTGAGAAGAGCAACTGCTTTGGATGATCATCAGGTATGATGAGAGGCGTTAGTGGTGAACCATTCTCGATATCCCAGATAAGGGAGTGGGTATGAAGAGACGTAGTTATGAGGGGAGGATCATTTTGAAGGGAAATGCTAAGAGGCAGCATATCTGAAAGGGCAGGGAGCAAAGTATCAAATAGGGCTGGTGTTTTCGTGGGATCGTCAATAATCAACCCCAGTATTTTTCCATTTCGTCGAGAGACGTGTGAGAAACCAAAGCGGAGCGCGTATAGAGTAGAGAATGGCATGGACTTTACATCCGATAGTGCAGACGCAAATTGAGTACGTGTCACAATGTCATGGGTTTTCGCAAGGTGCTGCAAACAACAGAAGGCCATTTCCGCATTTGCTTCTTCCAAGTCGACACGAAACTTGGGTTCGGGAGTGTTGCCAGTTATGTATTCAAAGAATGACTTGTGGACTTGAGCGACGGTAGTGTTGGTGACGTCCTCTATTCCCGACACGAGAACAGTCCGAAAGAGCCGCAAAAAGTTATGGACATCAACACGAGTGCTGGAAGGTGTAGAACGCAAGTCAAGCAGCTCATCAAGTTGAGCAACGTTAAGTGGTTCCCGTGCAGTGAGAATTGCACCCATTATACGGCGAAAAATCTCTGATTCCCATTCTGCCTCAGTCTGATCTGAGCCCTCCTCGTCATAGGTCACCATCAGGATTTGCCTGTAGAGAATGTTGATACCTGCTTTCTCCGGCAGGTTCAGCCGATCAATCATCCTCCAGGAATCTTCCGTCCCTCGCCTTCTGAACCACGCATCCAGGAACTTTATGACAGTAGCTGCCCAGATGTATAGGCCTGCCGCATCCTCCACCAGCCGCTCTTCACGTTCTTTTCCTGGCCACATGGGATCTAAGTCGTATTTGGAAACAATCTCCTTGAGGTGATTCCTGATGAAATTTCCGACATCTGCGAGAGAAGACGGATCATATGTGTGAAGTTGAACTCGTTCGACGTGCTTGCTGGTAAGGGTCTTGGTAAACGGTCGATGAATGCCGTCGTCAGTGCGGCTCGATATCATGATCTTGGCATTCAGATGGTTGGAAAGCTGTTGGAAAAGATGCGAAAAGATGGTTGCGGTGTTATAAAGATGTGTGGGATCGGTCTCATCCAGCCCATCTATGACCACTAGCACAGGTGCCTTTGGGTTAGTGCTGGCGGCCTTGGCAATGGCACCGATGAACAGTTTGGCAGCCTGGTCTGCCGATATCTGATCGACAAGAGAGCGGGCCTCTACAACGGTGTCGTGAAGATGGTGCTCGACAGTCTTGGAATTGTCTGAAAGCTGACGTGCAATGGTGGGGAAGTACACGTTTGGGTTTGTTGTGTATTCCAGATTGCGGTTGATGAAAAATTGAGCCCAAAGGAACTTTTGGTCTTTGCTTTCTTGGGCAATAGTGGCGGTAATGGTAGACTTGCCGCAACCGGGAGCACCAGTAAGCCAAAGGAAATTCTGAGAATTCGTGGAATGATCATGAATCCAGCTTCGAATCGTTCCCAGGACCTCTTGGCGTGAGCCCTTATCACAGGGGAGCTTCCCTTGCTGGTCGTAGGTGGGCTGCGTTGCAGTGTGACGATCAAGCTCCCGACGTAGAACCTCTCTCCGAGCTTGCTCAGCGGCAATCTCTTCCTATGAGTGGCTGAGTATGATTTTTGTGGGAAAGTACAGAATACAGACCTCCTGGGCTTGATGCGCCTTCCGAATCTCCTTAAGCATATTCTGTAATTTCGAAATATCTCCTGATATCGTCAGAAGCGACAGATCCTAAGCAATGGTACAGGATAAGAAAGAGATGTCACGAAGGAACGATGAATCTCACGGTGAATGTTTGATGTGCTTTCTCGACGAGGGCCTTGAATTCCTCGATCTCGTTGTCCATGTCAAGCTTCGTCCATCGATTGTCAGCCTTGAATGGAAAAGAATCAGCTGCGCTAATAATGCCATTGAGTGCGCGACCATACCAACCGAGATTTTGCCCAGTCACATATTTTGTCCACAATCTCGCTGCAAAGAGTTACCAAAAGAATAAGGTACAAGGCGAAATGGCAACACATACCGAACTTTCGCGAGGTTTCCCCATGCGACCGTCGCAAAATCCTCGTTGTTGAATGAGGCTATCTTCGACTTCAAGTCCACGATCCACCGCACGACATCCAAGGCAAAGTCTACGAGTTTCGAGTCTGCCTTTGAGAGGGCCTAAGAAGGAAAGTGTTAGCGAGAGGAGTATCAGGATTTGTAAGAGCGTACCACTCCAAGCTGAATGACCATAGCCAGGCCTTGAACAAGGGTTTTGGCAGGGAATGGCGCATCGGGTATGAGACCTATCCAAGGTTTCCCTTTCTCGATCCCATCACTGACTCTCGTGAGGACATCGCTAAGTGTATTTTGAGGATGCTCGCGGTCCCACTCTATCAGATCCTCGAGAAAATCTAGACTTAGTTCCCATTCTCCTGGTACGGCTGGCGGGACCCCTTGTTGCGTTGCAAGGTTCCTTCAGTGGAATAGATCAGATCAGGCCTCGGATGAGCAGTGACTGCGACATACTTGAGTGTCTCTTGCCTGTCGGTCGCGCGTCCAGTGTCAGCAGGTTGTTGACCGGATTTGTGACTTATTTGAGGATGGCCTGCATCGACCCCCGATCCTAAGGGCGCCAAAGCAGCGTTGTTCACGGGTATCAACACATTCCTATCAAGACAATGTGCCGATGAATTCTGCTCAAGCGTGTTTACAGCATCGCGACGTACTGTGAGGCTTTTGGTGTCGAGGCTCGAATATATCGAAATGGATTGGCTGCCTTCAACGTTTCTTTGATCTTGGAGACTCCTGAGATTCTCAGTGGGTTAGGAGGATCACCGTTGTCGTCTGGAGTCCCGGGTCGAGGTGGAGTGGGTGAAGGGGTGCCATTGGCTTTCTTCTTTGTCCACGATGGCATATCGGCGCGATGTTGCAATATACGTGTTTATTGCTGGGTTACGTTTAAGCTGGCGTACTACTACTACTTAGGAGCAGCAAGGAGGACGCAAGACTCCCGAGTACACGACGTGTAGAATGGATGGATCCATTAGTAATGGCATCTAAATGCCGTTAGAGCGCAGTCCAGAAGTAGTAGGCCAAGTCAGTCAAATTGGCTCAGAGATTATGGGATGTACCTGTAAAGGAAATGACACTATCAACAGCATCAATAAACACTAAACACCTTGAACCAACCTCGAAATTACATTAGTACTTGTGTCTTGAATTCAAACATATTGACGAAAACAGCGAAAAAACTTGGCTCGCCAAGATCTACATAATTAGGTCATCATATCCATGATGTCACCGTAAGAATGAGCAGAACTCGCAAGAGCTCAAGCCCGGCATATGTGCGGTTGTAGAAAGTGTATACAAAGGGGGTATCATAGATATTACATACAGCATACTAAACATCTCTTAACTTACTAGTGCTACACCACCGGGGGTATGGTAAGGTATGATGGGGGATGGGGGGATTATCAAATCTGCATGAAACTTCAAGCAATGAGAATGGTCAAGCACCGGTATCCAGGACATGTACAAGGTCAGGGTCCATGGTGCCAGTTGCAAACGCGTCGCCTCCAAGCATGTAGATTTTTGCTCCTGCTGCGACCATCTTATGACCCGATCGTCTACTCGGAGCGTCGGGGCCCATATTCTGGAACCCGAACCACTGCTGGTCTGCCCCCGGAATCCTCAGAATTAGTTTCTCAAAACAGAGTAGGCGGCGAACTCACCGGATATAGTGAATGCCGCAAGATCCTCCAGGTGTGTCCCACTGGTTCCACGTCCTCCAAAAATATAAATAACATCACTGACAACGGCGGCAGCGTGTCCCTCGCGCGGCGCAGGTATCAGCCCTGTACAGCGGAGCTCGGACCATAGTTGGGCTTTCCAGTCGAATGACCAGGTGTCGTTGTAATGGTAAAGCCCGTCAGTCCCGCCGAAGCTGCATGACCTGTCAACGAGGCACAAGCACCCAATGGTGCGGGACTTACATGTATAGCTGTCCTTGGGATTCTATGGCGACGTGACCCGTCCTTGGAGAGGGAGCAACACCACCGAAAGGCTCGATTTGAACCCAGGCACTGGGGTTGTGCGCTGACAGGACGTTCAGCATAGGTCTTCACGAGCAAAAGCAAACATACGTGACGCTATATCGATGCTCCACATGTCATTGAAGAACGTTTCGTCGGCTTGCCCACCGAATATTAGAAACCGAGAGCCAATGACTATGGCTGTATGTCCGTATCTCGCCTTTGGACGAGGGTTAGGAGTCGAAATACGGGTCCAGGTATTGGTTTCTGTCAATGCAAAATCAGCACCAGACTAAATCAGGATCGATCTTTCTTCAGTACCTGTATGCATCACATAGAGATCATCATCATGATTTCCAGTTGGGTCCGCGTTTGTATCGCCACCCCAAACGATCAATAAGTCGTCCATGAGAGCCATAGCATGACCCACTCTCCCAGAAGGCACATCTCCGGAAGTGGGTATCAGTTTAGCAGATATGGTGTCCACGGAACTTGTGATGAGATACAGGTCGCTGGTCAACGAATCAGGGAGAACGAGACCGCCGAAGAGGTACGTGTCTCCATAGTTGGCATGAGTGGGGGGAAAGGCTGCCAC